>OZ012735.1:671005635-671298135 GCA_963859935.3 Lathyrus sativus | reverse complement strand
GTCGTATTCTATTAGTTTCTCTTATGTTAAATATTCAAGTATTTTTTTACACAATTTAGACATGTATTGTATTTAAAAACATATTATAATATTTATAAAAGATAATATAGTATTATGTTTAAAATAATATAATTTTTAGTTTTATTTTTAATAAATATTATGGAATTTTTATTTTTATTTTTTATTTATAAAAAAAACTGTTTAGGAATGGGTAGCCCGAAATCTATCTAGGGTTGGTATCGGATAGTAATTTTCGAGCCCATATTAGAAATGGGCTTTTTTGGCTCAGCCCTGAAAAACTTGAGCCCACCAAGGTTGGCCCGTTTAGGGTCGGCTAGCCCATTTTGACAGCTTTAAAATTAATACCTATGAAGTGAAAAACTACCAAAATTTTAGTTTGATGGAATGTCAAAGAAATTTTTTTGGCTTAATACATGTTTTAGTCCTTTAACTTAATTTAATATTTCGCATTAGTTCTTTAGCTAAAAAACGTTACAAATTAATTCCTTAAATACACTTCCTTAGTCTAAATAATCATTTTCGTCAAATTCTGTCAAAAAAATGTTAAGTTCTTGTGACGTGAATATACAGTAACGCTCAAGATCCAAATGTGACTCAACATTTGTATTATAAAGTATGATTTCCACTTAAGTGCAATAAGTTATACGTGAAGGTAAACAATGTTAATCTAAAACAGCTTAAGTGGAAACTCTATTTTATAGTACAAATGTCGACTTTGAGTCTTACAGTACATCCATGTCACCATAACTTAACGTTTTTTTTGCTAGAATTTGACGGAAAGGACCAAAGAGACTAACATAAGTGAATTTAAGGGACTAACTTGTAATGGTTTTTAGTTCAGGGACTAAAACGAAACATTAAATTAAGTTAAAGAATTTTGGAACTAAATATGTCAAATTTTTTTAGTGATAGCACATGATTATAATGTGTCTCTTTTAGGCTTGGCCCAGTGTTTTCTTGTATGACTTTTTTATGGATTTGATATAGTATTTTAGACCATTTCTTATTGTACCCTATAGACTTCTTCCACGCCATGTGAATTTCCATATATGCCCCTTGATTTCAGAGACATATGTGAATTTCCAAACACAACTCTTCAACTCTCTCATTCTCCATATTATCCAACTCCATCGAATCAAATTTCATCAATAGGAGGCTCAAGAAAACATCAAGCATTATTCATTTCATTACCAACATCATCCAAATCATAAATTTTGGGTAAGTTTTTCGAGTTTTCGGTAAATATTCGAGTTTTGTTGTAAACGAGTTAGAATAAATTGTTAGGTGTAGAAATGTTTAGAAATCACATGAAATATAGTTTAAAGCAAGTGTGTGCATTGTTTGTTGTCTTAAATGTACGATAAGATGTTTTTTTTCACATTCCTAGTAGGAGAGGACGCCATTGTCATGACCTCTGAAACTTAGAACATTTCGGAGATACATCTCCATAAATGTTCAACGTTTCATATACTTTGGGAAATTCCCGAGTTATATCTCCAGAATAGTGTTGAGGCTGTTTCTGTAGTTATATCTCCGGAATTTCCTACAACATGTTTTTTTTGTTTATAATTTTCTTGTTTGTGTTGTTCTTTTGTGTAAACTTATTATATGCCTAATTTTACCTTGCAGGTATAATGGCTGGCAGGGTCGACAAACTGAGACATGGCTGGATTGCCTAGCACGCATCTATTCGGCGGCAATAGAGGCAGCAGGTTCCGGAGGCAACAAGTACATCTGGTTAGGAAGAGGTGTCGACTTCTAGGGCGCAGTCTACTCTTGGGGCTTGACCTTCACCTCAGGTCACTTCATTTTAGGCCACCCCACCTTCATCTCAGGTCACTTCATTTCAGGTCACCCCACCTTCATCTCAGGTCACTCCACCTTCTTCTTCTTCTTCACGTAGGAGATAAGATGCACCAGCTGATGCGTCACTTCCGCCATCTTCGTGTAGGTGTCAGGATGCACCAGTGCCACCTCATGTTGATTCGGTGCCATCTCGCGCTAATGTTCTTGTTGATCTAGTGCCATCTCTAAAGGGTGAAGTTGATGAGGAAGCTGAGTCAAAGGGATTCAGGGGAGGTTCATCTGATATTTCTCTACTTCCTGTATATCCATACCACACTGCCAAACATATTTGGGGCGAAGAGGTAGCATTAGTCTGACTTTTGATTTATTTTTCACGTTAATTTAAATTGCTGACATTGATTAGCTCTAACATTGATTATTAATGACATTGATTATTTCTGGAAAATCGCAAGTGCGTGATCCCTAGAAGTTTCTGAACCATGAGAGGAAGATTGTTGGGTTAGCTCAACCGGATGAGGATTGGTTTCAGTTGGTTCTGACCTTATCTGGGTTGAGTGACCTATGCATGACCGATACACTCTGGTCAATCCCGGGATGATTAATACATTCGTGGAGAGATGGAATTTTGAGACGTTTTCTTTTTATCTTCCGCATGATGAGATATATATCACACTGGATGATGTCTCGTGTTTGTTGCATCTTCCGATCAGGAAGAGATTCCTCGATCATGGTAGGATGACCAAAGACGAGGCAGTCGAGATGATGGTAAAGCATCTAAGGGCTGATCCCGAGAACATGATGGAGGAGGTGGACAGAACCAGGGGTGCTCATGCTATGTTTGAGTTCCTGAAGAAGAGATATGATAGGGAGATCATTGTTGTAGAGGTGGCTGATGGTGATCTTGAGCATGTGGCGGTACACATGACTCGTGCTTTGAGGGCATATTTTCTTCTTTTTTTTGTTGGCACTTACATTTTTATGGACACAAGTGGGACCTATACTGACGTTCCATACCTATGATGGTGATGTTGAGCATATAGCGAGTTAGCATGAGTACAATGAGGAGACGCCTCGTGTCTGTGCTTTTATCCCGCTGAGATGGAATTATGCAGTCGAGTCTTTTAGAGACTATCTTGACCACTTGGTTGCTAAGGACATCCACTTTAATTGTTATGTGGATTAACGTCAAATGTGGCCATTTGACGACATATCTCTATACTCCGGATGGCTGGCATGCAGATCGCGTATCATTGCTCTTCATCTGCTCAAGTGCGTCATGCGGCAGTTTGGATACACCCAGACCATCCCTAAACACCCTGATGTCTCTGCTCCTCCTGCCATTACTCGCGTACAAATAGAGGAGATATTTGCAGATTATCAAAGTCACATGGTACAAGAGGAGGCTTGGGCTACCATAACGCCGAATGATTGGAGCTACATCGACGGATACATCAGGTGGTTCTTCAGGGTCTTACATCCGTACATGGTGCCGACTGCTCCAGGAGATCCTCCGAGACCATCTCATTAGGAGATTTTAGAGGAGCATCAGGATCAACTAGATCATACTGAGGATGTCTTGGCTCAATATTGTCGCATAGTGGAGATGGTGCGGGCAGACATTGACGAAGGTATCTTCCCTGAGGGATCTACTGTCAAGCGAGTATTGGATGGCATTGTTGCAGAGGCACATGGGGCACTTTTATACCGCAGACATCGCGCAAGGATGGAGGGGATCAACGTGAAAAGAAGCAGACCAGGCATAGGAGGTAGATGGGAGGTTGTCAGGCACACCCAATAGGAGCATATTATTAGTTTGATGTAATACTATAATTTGTATTTTTTTTCTGAGATTGTTACTAAATTTTGGATTTCGTGTTGTACGATATTTTACTATTATTTTGTATGTCTGTTATTTTATTCGAGATCATGCTTCATAATTCGTATGAAAACAACTACATAGTATGTTATAAAAAAGCTTGTATTTATACACTTTGGAGATGTATCTCCGAAAAATTTCTATAGATGCATCTCCGGAAATATTCAAATACAAATGGGTTATGGGAGAAATGCTATGAGTGTAATATAGTTTTGGAGATATATTTCCATAATATGTTAACATTTACTCAAAATTGGAGTGCGTTCAGAGATATATCTCTGAAACCTTGGGGAATAAGTGGAAATCCACATGGTGTGCCAGAAGCATATAGGGTGGAAACATAAATTCTCGTATTTTATTGTAGGGAATTGTTTAAGGAACTTTAATGATTGCTACCACACCCTCTTGAAAAAGTATATTCCTAGAATTCGATGATGCATCTCTGTATAACTTACAAAGATACGTCTCTAGACATTGTTTTAATCAAACACGCGTCAGACCCTTTCTCATTCCTCACTTCTCAAAATACTCTCTCAAACTCTCCATCTTTCAAGTATGAAACTTTCTCAACTCTCATTCTCTCAAAATTGTTCGACCCACTTCAAAGCATCTTCCATCAATATCAAATCGACCAAATAGCTGCCCCAACATCAAACTAAACTCACATTTGGTAACATTTTGATTTTCCTAAACTTTTTTTCTTTCAATATACATTTGTAGAAATTAAGCATTAGGTTAAAGTAATAGGTAATTTAGATATGTTATTGAAATGAGAAATGTATTTGATAGGTAGTTTAAATGATTAATGTATTATTTTGGATGTTGGCATGGACTGCATTTCCGCTATTAACGTGCTTATGATTTGCAGAACCTTGTGTAAATGCATCTCTAGAATCTTATTTAGATTTTCACAATCTGGAAATGCATCTCTAAAATTCATCAGTCTATGTTTTTTTAACTTGAACTCAGTGTGTTTCATATGTATACCTCTTGTGTGGTTTACTTACATGCATTATGGCTAAAAAACTAGATAGATTGAGGCACGAAAAATTTGTATAACATGCATTGATTCAGAGGGAAAAGCTTGATCATCGCATGCACCTATCGTTGCTAGCCCGATTGATGCAGAGACGTCAACTTCTACTGCTTATGCATATCTGCCTTCGTCTTCCTATAAGAGACAATTGTTACCTACTTAGGCACCCGAGGCTCCACAAGCACCCAAGGGGTTTGGAGGAAGCCCTTCAGACATATCACTGCTGCCTTTATACCCAAACCATACTATCAGACATGTTTGTGATTGAGAGATAAAATTTAGTTGTATTCATTCTTTAAAAATAATGTTTGTTATAACATTCGAAGTTTCTGACAATGATTTATTTTTTTGTAGGATCGTGATGCTTTAAAATGCATCGACCATGGCCGAAAGATTATTGATCTGTCGTAACCTGATGAACAATGGTTTTAGGATGTGATGCAACTATCTAGGCTGAAAGACTTATGTATGATTGGTTATGTTACGATTAACCATGGTATGTTGTCCACATTTTTAGAGAGATGACACTGGGAGATATCATCGTTTCATCTTCCACATGGTGAGATATCTTTCACACTGACGGTGTCTCGTATCTGCTACATCTTTCGACCAGGGGGACTATTAGACCATGACAAGATTAATAGTGATGGCACATTAGAGATGATGGAAGATTATCTAGGAGTTTATCCAGGGGATGCCATAAAGAAGTTAGAAGCCACCCAAAAGGCTCATGCCAGGTTTCAATTCTAGAAGAGGTTGTATACACAGTAGCTGCATCCAACAAAGCAAGCCGCTAGTGATGACGATCTGGTTACGCATCATAAAGCATACGCCTATTGTACTTGGTTGTCACGTCCATTTTTTGGGATAAGAGTGCCACGTATGTGGATGTGATCTACCTGCGACACTTTCGATGACTTGTAGTGGATCTATGAGTACAACTGGGGGCCACCTATTTGGTCTACTTGTACTCCAAGTTAGCCAAAGGTTATATGTGGATGACCAAACAGATGACAGACAACATCACATTGTTGACAATAATATTTTTGCATATTTTTGTGTTTGTGTGTCATTTTCATAACACTTTTGGTACACCATTACTAATTAGTCATACTTATAATTTTCAGGCATGGGTCCTTCAGCATTTCCCACACATATCTGACTAGTCATGTGCTCCGGCATATACTGATAAGATGCCACATGTCTATGAATTCATCTCACTCAAAGAGAATCAGGTGACGGAGCCATATAGAGTGTATCTCGACCGCTTGGTAACAGAGGATATAAACTTCCATATATACATAGATCATTGTGAGACGCACCCGTTTAATGACATAACCTTTTATTTTAGATGGTTGGTTTGCGGTTTACGTCTGATGTTTCCACACCTGCCTAAACACGTCATGCGGAAGTTCAGCTACATGTATTTTATTCCTATAAACCCTTCTGAGTTTGTTCATCCTACTATGACACATGGAGATATGGGTGTCATGTATGATGATTACCTTAATCATCTGGTATCGATGAGGCACAAAGTACCATAACTCCTATCGATTGGAGTGCTACACTCGACTACATCCAGTGATATTTCAGAGTGTCACATCCTTATATCACACCAGATGCTTTGAAAGATCCACCTAGACCAAATCATTAGGAGATACTAGAGGAGAAGAAAAATGTGGCATATAATGTTGTTGATGTGTTGCCAATATGTTGTCGTATCATGGAGCCTGGGCAGACGAGTATTAGTAGAGGACTCTTTTCGGATGGCTCTGAGGTGAGAGACTTTGTAGATGTCATTTGGGGGAGACACATGTGATACTGTAGTACAAAAGGCAACGTAGGAACATAAGTGCCTGAGTCTGTCATACGTAGTAGTATTTAGTGTGTGTGTGTGTGTGTGTATATATATATATATATATATATATATATATATATATATATATATATATATATATATATATATATATATATATATATATATATATATATATATATATATATATATATATATATATATATATATATATATATATATATATATATATATATATATATATATATATATATATATATATATATATATATATATATATATATATATATATATATATATATATATATATATATATATATATATATATATATATATATATATATATATATATATATATATATATATATATATATATATATATATATATATATATATATATATATATATATATATATATATATATATATATATATATATATATATATATATATATATATATATATATATATATATATATATATATATATATATATATATATATATATATATATATATATATATATATATATATATATATATATATATATATATATATATATATATATATATATATATATATATATATATATATATATATATATATATATATATATATATATATATATATATATATATATATATATATATATATATATCATTTGCATATTATTTTGAAAGTATGTGATTTAATTTATACAAAATTAAAAATGATATTATAGCTATAATATATTGTCAAATTTATCACAACATCTCTTAATCAAACTCAAAAATTATTATTTGGTGTGGTTTCAGAAATGCATCTCCGAATTCTGTCTTGTGTGAATACAGAGATGCATCTTCAAAATAATTTATGTCAAAAAAGAACGTCTCACTTACGAATGCATGAGGTGTACATGGAGTTGATTCGGAGTTGTGTTTTCATAATAAATTTTGGAGAAATATGAGGTTAGACTCAAATTAGACGTATTTTAGTAAGACATGATGCGTTCGAAAATGCATTTTCAAAATCAGAAAAACAATTTTAATTTTCATATGATGTTTTTCCACCACTTAGAGTGGAATTAACAATTCCCTTTTTTGTATGACTTCTCTCGTAGGCTTGCCCATTGTTTTTTTGTATGACTTCTCTAATGGGGTTTGCACTTAATAGGAAGAAGATTTTAAAAAAAAAAAACGACTCCCTCCGTTTCTTATTTAGTGTCATTTTTTGGATAATATTTTGTTTCTTTTTAATTGTCACTTGCAAAATTCAAAGTAGTATTAAATGCACTTTTGTCAAAGTTACCCTTACATAATTATTACAGAGAGAGAAAAAGTAAAATGAACATAATAAATAATTAGGGGTATTATAGGTAAAAAAAAAATTATTATATGAAAAGTAACACTATTGATTAACTTTTTTGGTATATATAAAAAATCAAAAAGTGACACTTAAAAAGGAACTATAATCTATACATATCTATACATATGCTAAAATGACATTTCATTTATATAATCTATATAACTACATATGTGATATGAACTATTTTTATTTCAGTCTTACCTTTTATAAACACTATATAGTTAAAAGAAAACTTTAAGTTATATCTTTGACTATAATATAACGGTAAATAGAGAGACGTTTAATTAAAAAAAAATTTATATGTTTTTTTTTAAAAGAACATACATGAATTTAACTTAAATTCTAATAATTGTGCATAAGTAATTTTATAATAAAATATATAATAAAATATATATGAAAAACATATATAAATTAAAAAATACTATTTATTATTTTATAAGTACGCGCACTAAAAATGGACAAATAAGCACATGAATACATATTACAAATTTTTTTTAAAAAAATATCAATTTATATTTTAACACATAATCAAAATAAATAAAAAACGAACGAACGGACACGGAAGTACTCATTTAAACGCTAGTTTTCATAAAGGCAATATTAAATAAAATTTGTATATTATAAATTTACATATATTTTAAAAAATTAGTAAATAATTAATGTGTAAGATTAGACTAAAAATTGATCCATTCAGTCCCATCAATAAAGGTAAGTGAAAGAAAAGGTTTAGCTTCTTCATCAGTGAGTTCTCTTGACCATGATACTCTTCCTGCAAAACTTGCTCCTGGTCCTGTGCATTTGTATTGTCCATAGAACACAGTCCTATAATAGTGGTTTTAGTAGAGACATAATTAAAGAAATAAATAAAACATGACAACCAATATATTATAAACCTATCCATTAGCATTTGTATTTTTTACTTTTCAGACACTATGTTCATAGTGCTATGTTTTATCTTATCTACACTAACAATTCTGCCATCAAGTTTAGTGGACAAAACATTCTCTGTATTTAGTATTACATCATGGCTAGAATATTCTCTGTATATTTATTTTTATCATTTTCCCTCAAAAGTGGTACTAGCATAGAGCTCCTATAATTTGTTTATTCATTTAAAAATAACAAATATTGGACCATACAAGTGCTATCTTTTGGATAACATTTTCCCACAAAAATATATTATAAAAGAAGCGTTAAAAAACTATATAGTCATTTTCAATCAATTTTCCCATATACTATGCTAATGTGTGACATTGATTGATAAAGAAAGAGATAAAGAGAGGAAGAAAATAAAGATACCTACATTTCACGGTTAGGATCACCCCAATTATACCATCCTTTAGGAATGATGATATTGTCCATATTTGTATAAGCAAACACAACTCGTGAAAAAGGACCCCAAGCTCTTCCAAGGTACAGTGCCCCTGAACCCGTGACCTTACAGTTCACAAATGAGAATCCTGTGTCTTGTAATATACTACTCCTTCCTTGTGCCGTTAGTGCTCCTGTATTTCTCGCTATCGCGTGCACGTGACATTCCTGATGATCATCTGACGGTTACGATTAACTGACAGTACTAGTACTGATAAACTCGTGTGTATGGAAGGGTAGAGAAATGTAACTAACCTCAAAGAGGGAGAGAGCATTGCCGAAGATGAAATCAACAGAGCCTTCGATGTAACAATCTTTATAGTAATGTCTACCAAGATGATCATAAAGTGTATCTTGTGCTCCTAAAAATTTGCATCCTAAGAATGATGCTGTGTCCGCTGAAATTCTAAATGCTACTGCTTGTTTTCCAACTGCTCCAGGTGCAGGAACAGGAAATGTGTTCTACATTCACACAAAAAATTTGGGATTATTAAATTTGATACTAACACAAATTTGAATTCTCTACCGTCAGCACATTAGTAGTTGTTGAATGAGATTGTACAGTCTAGACTAAACTTAATTGTAAATCTTGATTCAACCGTCACTAATGTGCTGACGGTGTGAATGTGTAGAATCCTTATGGCAAGCTTGAGTTCCTCTAATACTTTGTGATAAAATTAGAAATGGGTTTTGTATTTTTTCGTCTCTATACAAAAATAGAAAGTGTGGTTTTGTTGACATACTTGGAATGTGATGTTCTTAGCAATGAAATAAGGTGAATTAACAGCAAAAGTTGCTGAACCATATGTTCCCATTGGAGTCCCTCTTGGACCTGGTGTTTGAGCAGTGTCACCCCATTGAACAATGGTTGTATCTGCTCCATCTCCTTCTATGCTTATGAAGGATTTCAATGGAGGAATGTTAACTTTTTCCCTACCCATAAAACAAACCACACACAAAATTTAGAAACACACAACCACATCATAAACAAGGGAAAATGAGATAAAAGGAGTAGTACTCACGTGTAAACTCCTGCATGAACTTTGATGACAACTCTAACAAGATTGATAGGGGGAAGAGAATCAATGGCATCTTGAATTGTAGTGAAATCTCCAAAAGAAGGATTCTTATCAACGTGCAAAGTGTATGAAGCAAAGAGCTTGTTTTTTGCAGTCTTGAAAACTGTGTGGTTGAGACCACCAACAAAACTCACCCATTTCATGAACTGTTGTTCTGATAACTCTGTTCTTGTTGTATTGTTGGTTGCTAAACCGTTTCCTGTTGAATGTATTGGTCGAATTCCCTTTGAATGACATTCTATTGTGCTTAGATTTTGCACTAAAACAAGAAGAAATGTCAATGTGCTGAAAATGTAATGCTTTTTTGACATTCTTGGAGAGAAGAATGTGAAAATTAATAATGATGGAGAATGTTGTTTTTTGGAAGTTCAAGTGCTATTAGAAATTAGTTGGTGATTTGGTATATATATATGAGAGAGAAAGAGAGAAATGTGTTATGTAAAAAAGTGGATGAATGACAGAAGTTTGAGATGTCACGGGTTGTTGGAGTGACATACATAAAGAAGAGACAATCTAGACCACATAGTAAGACAGTTTGAAATTTTATGTGTAGAAACAAAATTGGTTGTAGAAAGAAATATTTAGTTCCGAAATATTATTTGAACATAAAAGATTTGATAATATATTTTAAGATCACGGTCTACCTTGGTCCCCATTTTCATCTGGTCTAGCTTCCACATTCTGATCACCGTTTACTCTAGGCATTCCTCTTACTCATAGTGGCTCCACCATATTACCCTAATTATATATCATATGATGATAAGAATCATATTGGTAACCCTTAGCCTGAAATTTTTATTTGATAAAAGTAAATTGGATGTTGCATTGAGAAAATGCTAAGTGTTAGTATTGATTGACATAAGTTGATAGGAATTGATATGTCGATCAGAGTGTTTCGCCTATCATTTTAAATTAGAATTTAGAAAAATCTCAAGAGCAGAATTTGAGACATAATTTAGAAGAGTCTCGGGAATATATCCAACTGATCACTCGACACCATGTCGAAGTTGAAGCATTCGACTGACATAAAAAACTGAGAAAATTTTTAGAAAACCAAAGATTTGAGAGGGATTTTAGCGTTGTCAGCAATCACCTTAGAAGAGCAAAGACAGTTATCTTTAACTTAGTATCTATAGCAGATTCATATATTGTAATCGAGGTCACAAAATTCATATATTTTCTCTATAGAACTGATGTATCCAAGTCAAAGTGCGAAATAATTTGTGAGTCACATATGAGCTTGCGTCTCTTTTGTTTTACTTTCTTTATGTTTCCTTAATTGAAACACTTTAATATTTATTTCATTAACTGCATTTATTTAACGTCATTTATCGCAGTGTTCTTTTGTTTTAGTTAAAGCTTTTTTATTGTTAAAGTTTGTCTTTATTATGTCTGCACATAGACATTTACAGTCACTTCACATACATGCTTTCTTGTAAACTTAAAGCACATAGTATCATTTGGTATCATTTACGTGTTTTAGTATCAATTTGTGTTTAGATGTTTTACAATTCAATTATTGTTTGATTGTGTATTTGTATGTGTGAGATATTGGATCGAACTCTAGTATGATGTCAGAGTAATGCGTGTTGTAGTCGAAGTTTGTTCTAACATGCATTAGTCAATATTGCTAGGTTTGTTAGCATGTTGAATTAGGCCTTATTTGTAAGCCCAATTGTTTAAGTTAGTTTGTAATGGGTAATTGTTAAAAAAACTCATTAGGTTAGTGTGTTATTTTTCTTATAAATAGCATGCTAGTCTCTCATCTTGTATAAGGAAAAATAGAAAGATAAAATCCTAATTCAAAAGAGAGAGGTTATTTGTTATTCTTGTATACTTGTAATCTTGTTTGATAGAGAAAGGAAAGAATATCAGTTTATAACCAATCCTTGTTCTTACTTGTTTTTTTTGTTAACCCTAACCCCTGTGTGTTCCTTGAATATAAAGAAATCATTTATATTTTGTTTCAAGGTATTATATTCACAACAAATTGGTGCGGTGAGCGTGGAGAAGATGTCGTCAACAAAGTATGAGATTGAAAAGTTCACTGGAGTAAAGGACTTCGGCCTGTGGCGCTTGAAGATGAAAGCCCTACTGATTCAGTAAGGTTGTTTGGAAGCGTTGAAGGGAGAGGCAGACATGGATGTTGCATTAACGACAAAAGAAAAGACGACCATGATTGAGAAAGCTCACATCGCAATATTGTTGAGCCTTGGTGATAAGGTTCTTCGACAGGTGTCAAAGGAGACTACAGCGTCGGGGTTATGGGTGAAACTTGAAAGTTTGTACATGACCAAACCTCTGGTGAATCGACTCTACCTGAAGCAAGCTTTGTATTTATTCAAGATGAGTGAAGACAAAGTGTTGACTAAGCAGTTGGATATGTTCAACATGTTGATTCTTGATCTTGAAAATATTGATGTGAAGATCGATGATGAATGTCAAACATTGTTGTTGTTGTTGTTGTATGTTTTGCCCAAAACACATGCTCACTTCAAAGAAACTCTCTTGTATAGAAGAGAGTCCCTGAGCTTTGAAGAAGTTCAATCAACTTTGTATTTTAAGGACTTGAATGAGCAAAAGGAGCATAAACCTTCGATAGTGGGCGAAGGTTTGGCCGTTAAGGAAAAATTTCTGCGAAAGGATGGTATGTTCGACAAGAAAAAAGGTAAAAGTCCGCATAAGTCTTATAGTGGCGAAACATCTGGTATTCGATGTTATCATTGTAAGAAGAAGGGTCACACAAGAAAGGTGTGCCCTAAACGCCTGAAAGATCATGGAGATAAGGATAATGGCAACACAACCATTGTTCAAGATGACTTCGACTCATATGGTGTTCTTGTGGTTTCAAGTGGCGACTCAAGAAAAGAGTGGATTATGGATTCAGGTTGCACTTGGCACATGACTCCAAACAGAGAATTGTTCGAGGAGCCATGTGATCAAGATGGTGGATCGATGCTTCTGGGAAACAACAAATCTTTTGAAAAATTGCAAGGCACTAGATCTGTGAGATTCAAGCTCCATGATGAGTCAATGAGGTTATTGATTAAAGTCAGGTATGTACCTGATTTGAAGAAAAATTTGATTTCTCTTGGTGAATTCGACAGGAAGAGATATGTTTTTCAAGGAGAGAAAAGTATCCTAAGAATCATGAAGGGGTCGAAGGAAGTCTTGAGAGGCGTGAAGAAACAAGGCTTGTATACCCTTAAGGATGAAGATGTAAGTGGTTCGACAAATGTTGCATCCACGAAACCTATGTCGAAGACAGAATTATGGCACATGAGATTGGGTCATGTCAGCGAAAAAGGCCTGGTCGAATTGGGGAAGCAGAACCTGCTAGGAGGTGACAAAGTCAAAAAGTTGGAGTTTTGTGAATCTTGTGTATTTGGTAAATCTTGTAGGGCGAAGTTTAACAAAGGCAAGCAAAGAACACATGGATCCCTGGATTACAGTCATGCTGATCTTTTGGGGCTTGTAAGGAATCCTTCACACTCAGGTGCAAGGTATTTTCTATCCATCATTGATGACTATTCCAGAAAGCTATGGGTATTCATCCAGAAGACAAAGGATGAAACTTTTGAGAATTTCAAAAGTTGGAAGGTTCTGGTCGAAACTCAAACTGGAAGAAAGGTTAAGAGGTTGAGAATCGACAATGGTCTTGAGTTCTACAACGAAGCGTTCAACAGTTACTATGTTGAGTTTGGGATTACAAGGCATAAGACTATAGCAGGTACTCCTTAACAAAATGGTTTAGCTGAGAGATTCAATCAAACAATCCTTGAAAGGGTTAGATACATGTTGGTTAGTGCTGGATTGAAGAAGGTGTTTTAGGCGGAGGTTGTTTCGGCAGCAGCCTATCTGATAAATAGGTGTTCATCGACTGCCTTGGGAATGAAGACACCTGAAGAAGTTTGGTCGGGACACCTACCTAATCTCGACAGACTGAGAGTATTTGGCTGCATGACCTATGCTTATATTAGGCAAGACAAAGTTGAACCTAGAGCTCTGAAATGCATGTTTGTGGGATACCCTGAAGGAGTCAAAGCTTATAGGCTATGGTGCCTAGAGCCAGGTCACAAGAGGTGTATCACCAGTTGAGATGTAGTTTTCAATGAAGCAGAGATGGCTTTCAAGAAAACTGATGATGCTGACGAAGAGCTGGAACAGAGAGATATTCCTATTGAGGTGGAGCATGTTGATGCTGAATTGCATATCCTAGATGAAGTCGAAGAAGACGCGGAAGATGTTATCAAAGATGAGGAGACTAATAATGAATACCTACTAGCAAGAGACAGGTCAATGAGAGTCATCAAGCCACCTCAGAGACTTGGGTATGCATATCTTATAGCTTATGCCTTAATATCTGCAAGTGAAGTTCTAGACGAAGAACCTAGAGACTATAAGAAAGTTATGAGGAGTCAAAAGAAGACTGAATGGCTGAAGGCCATGGATGATGAGATGAAATCTCTTCATGATAGCAACACCTAGGAACTGATCAAGAAACCTATTGGAGCCAAGTTAGTCAGCTGTAAATAGATTTTCAAAGTTAAGGAAGGGATCAAAGGAGTGACGTCGAAGAGATACAAGGCAAGATTGGTCACTAGAGGGTTCACTCAGAAAAGAGGTGTCGACTTTAATGATGTGTTCTCTCATGTTGTGAAGCACAAATCCATTCGAATGTTGTTTGCCATAGTGGCAAAATTCAACCTTGAACTGGAACAGATGGATGTGAAGACTGCGTTCTTGTATGGTGATCTAGATGAAACAATCCTTATGAGGAAACTTGAAGGGTATGTTGAAAAAGGGAAGGAAAATCATGTGTGCAAACTGAATAGATCTTTATATGGACTGAAAAAATCTCCTCAACAGTGGAATAGGAGATTCGACAAGTTCATGGCACGCATAAGTTTCATTAGAAGTTAGTTCAACCATTGTGTTTACTTCATATTTCGACCTGATAATTCATTTGTTGTTTTGTTGCTTTATGTGGATGATATTCTAATAGCAAGCAACAATGTCGAAAATGTAATGAGGGTGAAGGCTGAACTCAATAAGGAGTTCAACATGAAGGATCTGGGAGCTGCATCCAGGATTCTTGGGATTGACATCCGAAGAGATAGAAAGCAGTCAAAATTATGCTTATCTCAAGAGGCATACCTACGGAAGATTCTAAAAAAGTTTGGTATGTCGAATTCAAAGCCTGTTGTGACTTTGACAAACTCTCAATTCAAGTTGAGTATAGATCAGTGTCCCAATACTGATATCGAAAGAGCTTATATGAATAACATTCCATGTGCTAATATAGTGGGTTCTTTAATGCATGTTATGCTCTGTACTAGACCCGACATAGCATATGCAGTAAGTCTTGTAAGCAGGTACATGACGAATCCTAGAAAGGCTCACTGGAAAGCATTAAATTGGATTCCAAGATACATAAATGGGTCTCTAAATAGAGCCCTAATTTATGGTGGAGCCTTGGGTGAAGATAGTAAAGCAGCAATTGAAGGATATGTCGACTCTGATTATGCAGGTCGTATAGATTCCAGAAAATCTATTTCTGGATATGTGTTCATTATGTTTGAGACAACAATCAGTTGAAAAGTAACACTTCATAAGGTTGTTGCCTTATCTACCACTGAAGCGGAATATATCGCTCTAACTGAAGCTGTGAAGGAAACATTATGGCTTGAAGGTTTTGTAAAAGAGCTGAAACTTCAAGGTCGAGTTATCACTGTTAAATGTGATAGTCAAAGTGCAATACACCTGTCGAAGAATTCAGCCTATCATGAGCGAACCAAGCACATTGATGTGAGGTTGCATTTCGTCAGAGGGGTAATCGAGCATAGAGAAGTCCAAGTGCTGAAGGTTTCGACAGATCATAATGCTGCTGATATGATCACCAAGACGTTGCCTAGTTGCAAGTTTTTCCACTATATGCAGTTGATAAAGATGCATGAAGAAATCTAGTTTCTTGATGTTATAGAGTTAGATCCAAGGTGGAGATTTGTGAGATATTGAATCAAACTCTAGTATGGTTTCGGAGTAATGTATGTTGTAGTCAAAGTTTATTCTAACATGCATTAGTCAATATTGCTAGGTTTGTTAGCATGTTGAATTGGGCCTTGCTTGTAAGCCTAATTGTTTAAGTTAGCTTGTACCCTAAGTTAGCTTGTAATGAGTAATTGTTAAAAAGCTCATTAGGTTAGTATGCTATTTTTCTTATAAATAGCATGCTAGTCTCTCATCTTGTATAAGAAAAAATATGAAGATAAAATCCTAATTCAAGAGAGAGAGGTTATTTGTTATTCTTGTATACTTGTAATCTTGTTTGATAGAGAAAGGAAAGAATATCAGTTTATAACCAATCCTTGTTGTTTCTTCTTGTTCTTCTTGCTTTTTTTCTTTGTTAACCCTAACCCTTGTGTGTTTCTTGAGTATAAAGAAACCATTTATATTTTGTTTCAAGGCATTCTATTCACAACAGTATGATTATTCATTTCATTTTTGTGATTGTACTATTAATTTCCATTTGGTTGTTTGCTTCGACTAATAAATTGTACCACTGAGACCCTATTCATTTCATGATTATACTCATTTGATCCTTGTTGGTATTTCTCTTTTTGAACCCCTGAAATTACTATTTTATCATTTCCACATGAGCAGCTTGAATCACAAGTTAGAACATTTGAATTTGGATGTTTTGGTATTTTATTCGAATCAAGTGTTTTATTTGATTCAAATCACTCACCTGTTGAAAATTGGAAGCAACTTTGTATCAAATGATTCTGATCAAAAACTAAAAATGATTTGAATCACAACCTCATTTGATTCGAATCAAGTACAAATGATAATTTATGTCATTAGCTTTAAAAAGCGTCCTTTTTGGGGCTGTCCAAATTGATTTGAATCACAAATCCTTTTAGATTCTAACTAAACTTTAAAAAGTTTAATTTTTTATCACTTATTTAAGTGATTGTTTCTTATGGTTAAAGTAACATTTGTGGGAAACCTATGGTTACCCATAAGACAAAATTGTGACTTTTGTCTTCTCTTCTTAATGTGTTCATCTTTACACTATGCTTCTTTTTTTTATCCAAACATTCAACCTTTTGATATTGAATCCATGTGAATTCTTTATCCTTTTTATTGCATCTTGTTTTGTGCAATTTGTTTGTAATTTTTGTGTGATTTTGACAATGATTTTATCAACCTTAATTAATCAAGCTCTTAATAACAATCAAGAACTAAGACTCACTCATCTTAAAATTTAATTGAACTTTGTGTGTGTTCATCATTCATCAAAATTGAATTACTTGACTAACAACTTATAATGTAAGTGGTTGTTGATATTATATGGCACTATTCACCTTCTTCATCCTTAGTCTTTTTCCTTTGATTATGGACCCTCCTCTAAAGATTGAGTATAAGGCAAACTAATGGTATATTGGGGCATATAATATTTTTTGTGTGGAGTTGTTTGTTGTGTTACAGGTGCATGTATCATATCTTGAGTGAAGTTTGACATTGAGTTGTTATCTATCAAGATGAGAGTTTCTATTACACTCCAAGGAAGACTTTGGCGAGATCAAGTATCAATGGTCTATAAGACGGAGTAGGAAGTTGTCCTTCTTTGGTGGCATTGTGTTTACTTGGAAGTTTGGTTTAAAAAAATAAGTTTCTATTAATAATTAAGGGATTAAAATCGAAAATATCCCAGAACATATTTGTGTGAGTTATAATCTTTGAACATAATATTAATTAAAATCAAAGTGCAATGTTTGAAAGATGATGATTTGATACTTGACTAAACTTAGAATGCAAAAGGTTTTGAAAACAACAGCAACTAAAATCGAAAAGTAACTTGAAAGTAAAATGACAAGAATGTAAATGTGAATCGAAATGTATCTAAAAATGCAAAAATACTTGAATGTAAAATACTTGAATTTTATAAATGTGAAACGCATGCGTACATTTCTCACTCGTTTCTCAAATATGCATATGCTTTAAGTATATAGAAATTTGAGTACAATTGCGGACCCTTACAACATAGGTAAGCATTCCCTTATATACTAGTCTAAAAATAACTACCCACAATGGTCGACTAAACATATTATGACACGTTACACCCTCGTGCAATTTCTGTCTTCGACGGACTTCCACGTGTCTTCAAATAACCACCTGATCTAATCTAATTCCCGATCTTTTCATCAGGCAAAATAACTAACTAGAAAACTTGAAATTTTCACTAAGTCTATAGGCTTTACCAACGCTCGTCGGCCTTCAGCTGTTTTAACCAACATTACCATATATACAACTTTCGACATGCTCAAATCAAATTAACTCATAGTTCTAATTTGCTAAATTTGACCTCAGCCTTCACCATGGCATATTTATGTCTCCCTTGCCATTTATAGTTAGGTCAAAAATCCAAGGTAACAAACTGCCCCTCAAAATGCCATGTTTCAATTTGAATCAAAAAATAAAACGTGGCCTTTTTATCGTATTTTCGACACCACTTCTACTTCTCTGCTGATGTCATTATCATCATTATTGCTTTATTGCGTGTTGTCATTTTCCATGAGATCTGTTTAAAATCTCATCATCACTCCTATTTTCTAGGAGGTCATAAATGTGCATGTCTGCCTTAATTGCTCCACTCACATTAATGCTCCCATTTTGTGACACACGAAATTGTTTCAACATCTCCACGCGGATGCCATATCTATGAACTTAAGCATGCAACAGAAAAACTATAAATACCTTAATTCATCTTTCTTCTCACCTTCTTCATTTAAGCCATTTCAGTAACCTTACGCAAAGAAAAACTCTTCACTTTCTTCAAAAAAAACTCTCTTTCAGCAGTGGCATCCACTGAGACATCATCTTCAAAGTTTGATACTAGGAAGAATCCAATGGCTTTCATAATTTCAGCAGAGGAGGATGAACAAGGTAAAGACTTTGTTCCTGAACCCCCATTGTCAAAAGAGAAAATTTCAAACTGGGCAAAACAGGTACTCATCGTCGTCTCTCTATCTGATAAACTCTTCGCCTTCTTGGGCCATTCTCGACTGTGAAGTTGAGCACTGGGAAAGTTACGCGTTTTCCCCCAGGTTACTCAGTCAGTATGCCTCCAACGTTTGAAAAGCGCTCCCTCGACTTGTCCTTCATGGACAAACCTACACGCGTATTCTGATCTACACCACCTACGCAAAGCAAAGAGTACATAGTCTGGCTTGACAACGTTCAATCCCAAAGGAAAAATAATGGCAAGAGCTATGCATTTACGACATGATCAAAATCTCTAAAATTGACCCTAGGCATAACCCAACCATGTTACTAGCATCGATCTTCTTCTAGGAATGCTCAACTAATATTTTCCAATTTCCTTGTGGCATGCTAACACTAACCTAGTTCGATGTGGCCGTCAACACACGTTTAAATCCCTTAGGAAAGACTTTTACTTCGACCTTGGAAACCACAAACAAATTCACTATCAACGATTCAGTTTCAAGAACTTCGTCCTTGACAATCATGATAAAGAAAATGTTGAAGTCTCCGACCAAGAGCACATAACCTTCTTAACCCTTTGGCTATCTTACTATATTTTTTGCTCAAGCTCTTTGCAAGTGGCTAAGAAATGTGTAACTTTAGCCATTCAACTCCACGAAGGTCGAAAGATTTCCTTGAGCAAACTCCTCTTGTCCAACCTCTAGCAGTCACTTGGAGAAGCTTCCTACAAATTAAAACATCTCCCTGAAACCAACAAATCCTTCCTAGATTCAGGTCCTTTATGGCTTTTGCAATTTTGGCTGAATTCCACATTTGAGCCAAAACTCCATATTACTACCTCTCCAACCTTGATAGCACAAAATGACTACAAAGTCATCAAAGACACAAGGCTTTCTTTGACTACTCCTCAGAAAACCTCTTAAACAAAAATACTTACGAAATACAACAATTTATTCCTTGAGTCGACCACCTTCGCTTCAACCATGGCTCCTTTTGGGGATCAATGTGTAGGTCCATTTTGGTTTAGGAATATATTTCCAGATGTTTCTCCTTCACCATATGTCATGTCGAATTTTTTTTGGGCAAACTTTTTGACCCATACACTCTAATCCACAAGAATCGAGACCGGGACTCCTGGCTATGGCTTTGTTGGCTATCAACCCAGCTTAATAGCCATAAAATTTGGCTTTATCCAGTTGCTTCCTCATTCACTTTACACTTGGGAATATAACATTTGTTGGTCAGAAAAGAGATTCAGCATGGGATACTACAAACCCTGCACAACATTTGCTCGCAGCCAAGTTGTCGAACTCCCTACCATTCATTTTCAACAATCATTTTTCATGACAGTCGAATATCATAACTAGTTGGCACAATATTTCAATGGTCACTTTTCAGAAGAAGACTTTTGAAAGTGGTTATTTACTGCTTTATCCATCGTACTAGAGAATCCAGAATAAAAAGGTATATGCTTACTATTATCTTTGAATTATTCATACCTTTCGTTTTCTTATGCTTCGATTACATGTGAACTTGAGGCGCAAGCTGACCTTAATGCTGAAGGACCTTTTGACGCCGGTGAAACGAAAAAAACAAAAGAACCCAATAAAAAGGTACCTCTTTCTTCTATGACTTTTCCATTACTGAAATGATTTTAACAATTTGCTTTTCAGAATCGAAAGTACAATCCCGACTCTCCTACTACCAAATCCAAGAAGAAGAAAAAGACTACAACCACTTCGACTCAGGTACACCATCAATTTCGACCTCTTTTGTGATTTTCTAATAAACCATTCATCCAAACTAATTTAACCTTCCCTAGGCCACTCCTAAACCAACAAAAACTCCGGCTAAAAAAGAAAGCTCAGAAGATACTGAGGAAACCCTCATCTTTTCAATGCCAAAGCCTAAAGCATCTCCTAAGCCGAGTGTAAGCTAGAAAAAGAAAGGCACTTCCAAGAAAGACAATGCTACTTCGATCGCTGATCCTTCCAACAAAATCAAAGAAAGAGAAGTCGACACAGAAAAAGACGAAGAAAAAAAAAAGAGACAAGAAAAAACTCAAGACCTCCCATTCTTGATAATGAAGAACCCAACAAACTTCAAGACAAATCGGTCAAGGAACCAGAAAAAGTTGGCTGCAAGGTATTCTTTGACTCACTTTGTAGCTTTTCTATTGTCTTCCACATTAAGATTAAACTCATTTCTCCCTCTTCTTTCAGGAAAACCCAGAAGCAAATGATAATGAAGAAGAAAACCCACCAGGTATCCCCTATTCAACTCCTTCTGAAACAATCTCTCATATCCACTGGTCAGATTTCCTTGATTCCAGCATTTTGACTACTCACACAACCACTTAACTAACCAACAAAGTAATAGACACGTCTACATAACTACAACCTGAAGTGAAAGTTAATGTCGACCAACCTTCTCCATAATACATCAAGGAATTGGAAGACATTATTTCCTCCGTCCAAGACAACATGGCTCAAGATGACTTACGACCTGACAACCCAACAAAAATTAATGAAAAATAAGCCATGCCCAACATCGAGGCTGTCCCAATCATAGAGAATGATCAACCTGCCAACAAAGAACCAGAGAAAGCTCAACGTGCATGATTCAGTGTCAAATACTTCTCTGAGCCAGGAAGAAATTATCACCCTCAAAAGGAAAAATCCAACTGAAGCTCTCAAAAGACTCCAAAAGCTTCATAAGTTGTCGATAGGCTTAAAGTCAAGCCATTCCTCTGATGCTTCGTTAGCTGATATCGACAATGACTCAATCAACCTGTTAATTCAATAATTGAAAGCCAACTTTTTTAAAGTTGACCTTCTCAGTGCTATCAAAGGAGATGCTCGACCTGGTTTAATTTCTCTTCGAATTCGAGGCTTACTTTAATCAAGTCTAGAAAGACATTGATCTCAAATGAACAAACAACTTTTGACTTCAGAAAGTGAAAGATGTCATGGTAGTGGCCTGGGATGCAAGCAGCGCTTCTGAGCAAGATATTGACAAGCTCGAAACTAAACTTCAAGAATATACTGACAGCAAAGCTTCGCTTGATGATCAAATTGCGCAGTGTCAAGCCAAGATTCTTGAGTTAAACAAAGAAATCGATAACTTGGAAAAAGAGAAAGCTAAGCTGGCCTGGGAAAAATCACTTCCTACAAGGGAGATTATTGATGAAAAGGCCACTAGAGGCGTCGAACATGCTAAAATCGCTCTCAGCTTAGGGCTTGAAGTCAACTCCTTAGAAGAAATTTATGATCGACTAGCTGCCAAACTCGACTTCTCCAAGAACAAGCTTGAGGAATTCAAATCAAAATTTCAGCTTAAGTTGCACTTCTTTTAATTTCCCTTGATTTTGATATTTTGTAATGACATTGCCATTTTGGCACTCCTTAATACCATTTGGCGCTTTTATTTTCCTACTACATATGATTCTTTAGCAATTCAAATTTCTTATAACATAGGCTTGTACCTCTTAAGGTATTTACCATTTACTCTTAGAATTCATTTATCAATACCTAATTCTTCAATTTCATAAGCACTGTTAAAAAATCCTTGAATAACTCGAAATGGACCCTTCCAAGTAGGGGATCATTTACCTAGAGCTTTGTCTCTTTGATCCATAGGTAATATGATATTCCAAACTTAATCTCCAATCAAAAACACTTTTATATTAGACTTTTTATTATAATCCTTGGCAACTCGTCCCTTTTGTCTTATTAAGACATCTAACGCCGCCAATCTTTCTTCATCCAGATCGACTATTTCATCCAATATCATGTTCCAATAATGGTTAGATGGAATCTCGCTCTGCCTCTGAATTCGAATATATGTGTAACACCTATATTTGAGAAATTATATGTTTATCTTTTAAATATAAAAAGTTATGGTTTTAAGGTGTTACAGGAACCACCAAGGTGCTTGTGGGATTGACCAAGGATAATCTTGGTCACTTTGAAAGCTTTATACACTGCCTAATTGATTAAGGGACTTGACCAACTGATTAAAGAAATGCTAAAGCTTTTTAATCAATTAAGAAAACTTCAATAAATTAAGAAATATAATTGTTGTAGGGTTTCCTTTTTGGTAATTAGGGTTGTCGTGTTTTGAAGCTCATAATCAATGGCTTAA
This sequence comes from Lathyrus sativus, assembly GCA_963859935.3. Lineage (NCBI taxonomy): Eukaryota > Viridiplantae > Streptophyta > Magnoliopsida > Fabales > Fabaceae > Lathyrus > Lathyrus sativus. The sequence goes on along the minus strand of OZ012735.1, from coordinate 671,274,636 downwards.
TCGATTGTCTCATTTAAATACTCATGAATATTTTTCCTTTTTGAGCTAATTTTTTATTCTATAAATATATGTGTAATACCCCAAATTTTACCCTCAGATTAAATCGATTCATGTCGCATGACATCTCATTTTTGCATCCGCTAACTACTAACGGGTTACGTAGTCTGTCTATTTTGCAGGAATCACATCTGGTACACTTTAGCTGTAAAGGGGCAAAATTATCATTTATACGTTGTTTGCTGACAGTTTTTTGAAGATGAGATGTCGCCAGTGGATTTTTGAGACATTTATTTTGTCACAGGGGTTTGATTATGTCGAGATATCAATTTGGTTTGGTTCAAGTCAGGGCAAGAATCCGTTCTGCGGGTTTGGTTTCAACAAACATTTATTTTTCCGCTTCTTCTGCTACCTGCCATTTAAATTCTTAAAAGGAAAGCAGTATAAATTTCGGCTCAAGTATGGATTTGCTATATCTGTTTAATTGCAATTTTTGGCCGAGTTGATTCATGGCATTGGATTTAGCCTTCGGAAAAACAATTGGAATTTTGGCGCGGAGTGTAGTTTTGTTTTGCCGTTAATCCAATTTCTTTGTTTCTTTCTATTTTAATTTGTTCAAGGCTATTACTGACTCTATCATCAGGCATGATTTAATTTGGGAATATGTTGGAAGAATTATATAAGTTATGTGGAGCAGTACGTGTTGGAATGAAAAGGTTGATTCGACTGACTTTTGGGATTTATTCATATTGAATTTGTATGGTGAAATTAAGCTTATTTTTCAAGTTTGATCGGATTAATTTTTAATCGTTGGAATTTATTCAAAGGTATTTGACCGGATGGATTTAATTGGACATTTAAGGTGGATCGGTCGGTTGCAACAAAGTTAAATCATGGAAAGGGATTCGGAAAATGATCTTGATAGAAGAATATATTGAGTTTTATTCATAATATTTCTATTATTATTATATAATTTACAAAGAGGAAAATGATTTTTGAATAGAAATATTATTGAATTATTATTCATAAATATTTTTTTATTACAAAAGGAGAATAAAAAATATATACATTTTTATCCTAAATTCTATTTTTCTAAGAGTGGTCTTCATCTTCATGCTCGAGTAATTCTTCCCGACTTTTTCTCTGTACCTGCATGACAAGACAAACAAAGAACAGAGCAAAAAATAGGTTAATGTTAGAAATTGTTCGACAACCTCAGAGCAATTTCATCATCAGGTGTCGGGAGGGCAACGACAAATGCCGAAGCCAACTCCCAAATTGATTCCCGACCTCGGTACCGATAGGCAACATGTGTTCTATTTTTCGGGACAGCCGGAAGAAGAGAAAAATAAGTGTTTTCGGTCAAAAAGTGATTATTTGGATAAACGCTTATTTTGAAAAAATGATTTTTCAGCCAAACAGATTTCAATCCAAATCCAGTTTCTATCAGGTAAATCCCTGGATATTTGATCAAGCAAATCCGGATCAACTGCCAAACCAAATCCAAACCAGATCCAAAAGTTGAATTCATCTGAAAATCCAAACCAAATCCAAATCAGGTCCGAAAATGAAGCTATCAAAAAACAAAATTCGAGTCCAACCAAATCTGCGTGAAACAAATCACAAAATCAAATCTCAGATTTTTCAATCAAATAATAACGTAAGACAAATCCAAGCCCAACAGAGGGACATAAAATGTGAAGAAGAAGAGATCGAAAAAGGGGGCCACGAAACCCTACTCACAAAACGCGGCCGAAAATCACCACAAGGGACTGAAACCCTAACAAACAAGAACAAGCTCACCAGAAACGGCGATGGCGAGTTGCACTTTGCCTCGAACGATCCCCATCATAAGATCATTATCAAATCAGTCAACAAAGACAAAACCTTAACGAAATTAAACTACAGAAACAGCGCCGCGAATCCGGAACTCAGAAGGACGAGGTTTCTCCCCTTCATCATCGAACTGGAGCCCATCAAGGAAAGAAAGTCAAGACCTTGCGAACAGACCACAACCTCAGTTCCACCGTCATCGGCCGGAAAGTCCCACCGAAGATTCTCGTCCGTCTCCCAAAGTCACAAGCGTAAGCCGTTTTGCATCTTAGTAACGTTTAGTGTTTGTTTTCTGTTTCAGAGGATCCACGGCCATGCATGCAAAGGAGAAACGAGATGAAGGCTCAAGAAGCCCAACAATGGAGCGGCGACCGTCTTGGGTCAAGAAGAAGAAGATGAATATCCGAAGGAAGAAGGTGAATATCCGAAAGGAGAAGACGGGAAAAGTTTTTTGGAGAAGAAACCCCAAGAGGGATCCGCGACCGCCCCAAGGAAATTAGGGTTCTGAAACCCTAATTTTTTCTGCCCCTCTTATGTATTCTGGACCGGGTCGGGTCTGGGAAGTGGTTACCCGCTAGACCCGTTTTTTATTATTATTCTGCATTTTTCTTCATTTTTATTTTATTTGATTAACTACTTTCATTATTGTAATCCTTAACCAAGTAATTTAACTATACTAACATGTTTTTTGTAAATAAAAATATAAAACTAACTTTTTATATAATATAAAACTAACTCTTTTTTAGAAAAACTCTTTTTTTTAAGTTAAAACTAAATTTTTTTTAAAAAAAAAAATAAAAATTCTAACCTTTCATTCCCACATTTTCACAACATAAATGTCAAAATCTTTTTCTCAAAACCTCACAAAAATCCTATCCTGTTTAGTTTCAATTCCTGTCCGATTTTTATCGTTCTCAATTATACGTGAAGTCGTTACTAACCTATTCTTTGTATTTTTATTTGTAATTTCTCTAACCTTACAATTATTATTATTATCCCCATCTTATTTTCATTTGTACATTATCACCATCTTCTTTTGCGTCTCAGCTTTCACCGTCCATCCATTATTTTACTGTTAATTCACTTTCCGAAGGATTAGGTCTAAATCGTTTGACCGCCGAGTCAATAGCCTCACCCTTTTGAACATTTCAAACCCCTAATAGCTTAGGCGTCCCGCCGTGGACGAAAATACCCTTTACCCTAGCATTATGTCAAGGAGTCTCCGTACTCTGTTTTTAGGTTTTCCGCCGAGGATTCCCTAATTTAACCCTAATTTTAATTAACAATTTCAACGTAGAGATTGGAGTCTCCGCACTCCACGTAAGCGTGTCCTTAAGATACGTTTATTCCCCTTTGAAACCTTGACCACAGTCAAGACGTTTCTAACCTCCCTTTCAAGGGGAACTACGATTACTCTGATTCCATTCCCTACCCAGGATACGTAGGCACAAGATGTGAATCTTGCCGAGTAAACTTAGGACTAACCCTTAGGTCTTTCTGTCACTCTTAACCCTTAGCAATATACTCTCAAGCAAATAATAAAGCAAAATAGTAACAATAAACAAAAGGTTCCTGTAGAGTACTACAGAAGTTTAGGGTGCTAGTACCTTCCCTAAGTTTAACTAACCCCTTACCTAGATCTCTCCCCACATTGTCTTTATGATGCAAAATTAGGTTTTCCCTCTTTTGACCTTTTCCTTCAGATAAATCAAAGAGCGGTTGTGAACTAAAGATGCGATTCAAATTAATTAATAAATTGGTATCATATTCTAACCGCAATAATATGCCTTATTCTCACTTTCAAAACACACAATAAAACATATTTGTATATACTTTCTCACTTTCTATTCTCTCCTTTCTTATTTATTTCTTTTTCACTAGATTGTTTTAGTGCTTTGAGAGTGAAAAATATCATTAAGACTTTTTGTTCTAGACTTGGGGTTATTCTTATAATTTATGCGAGAGGACTTTGTATCTTGTGTAATATCTCTTATGAGAAGTTGTTGTTTGTTTCGTGAGCTAAACCAGTAAAAGCTCTTGTTTGGTTTGTGAGATTAGCTATTAAAATTTCAGTTTGGTTCGCGAGCTCAACCTGTGTAAAAGATATTGATTGGTTCATGAGACTGTCCGTTTAAATCTTTGTTTGACTCATGAGCTCAACTTGGTTTAAAAGCTCTTGTTTGGTTTCGAGATTGTCCTAGTGTAAAATCTCGTGTTTGTTATGGATGATAGCTAGTGTAAAACTCTTATTTGGTTACAAGAAGGCTCGTGGGCATATAACTTGTGAAAAGTTCACATATGATATAGTTGAAACTCTCAAGAATAATTATTTAAGGACAATAGTAGATCAAGTGGTTAGGCCGAACCTCTATAAATTATTATGTGATTTTATCAACCTTTATCTCTTTATATTTCTGTTGTTTACTTTTATTTCTGTTTCTATTTATTGTGCTGCCTATTCTTTATTTTTCTTACAAAATTATTTTAAACACTTTTATTTATCGAAGAATTTTTAATCATACTTCATTTTTCAAACCTCCACAATTCGCCCTCTTGTGATTGGAATCACATGTTCAACAACTCCATTTTCCAATTTTATGGAGGCTCTCATTACCAAGTCGATATGAATATTTCCCAAAAAGCCTTAGGTTTTTTGATCCTAAGAGAAGATCTAATATCAAGACACGGAGGTTACATAACAAAGATATGTATATCCTGAATGATCTTTCTATCGTTTAGAGACTTCTTCTTTTTCAAAATACGAGTCAACAAACCAGACATGTCGCTTTTTTGAATGTCAACCCCTACCTCACCTCTCTTTGCCCTCGCCTTTTCCAACAATGATTTCTTCTTGGATACCAACAAAAGAGACATCCTCTCCACATAAAAGTATCGAGAGTTATTGGGAGAATACATAAGGAATACCTAAAGGTTATATAAACAAAGTGTACTTACGTAAATAAACATAAATCACTGACTTATTCCTCTCACACTCCATCAACTCACTAACGTTCAAACAAAACAAAAAAAATTCTAAAAACTCATTGAATATAAAAGAGAATACAAAATGATTAGGGACATAAACCTAACACAATAAAACCAAATAATTAGTCCAAACGGGTATACAGAAAATTTAAATACAACTAAATTGATTTTAAAAAAAACGAACTAAACATTAACCACCCATCAAACCTTTACGAAACAAAATAGTAAAAAATATGTTGTGGGCTTTCACTTCTCAAGACGACGAATGAACCGACCACCAACACGAATTGATTCAAATACCAACAACCCCTACCATAAAACATATTAAGTTGGCATTGACTCAGATGAGACAAATCTTAAATCGTGAAACATGTAGATCTCAGATATAAAGACAATGAGAGAAACAGAAGATAGAACACCAACATTACACCACATACACAAACTTACAACAGTGGCAGAATCAACGTCACTTAAAATCCTCTAGAGAGACGAAGGAGCCACCATAAACACCATAAATAGTTCCGATTTAAAACGAAAAAATGTGATTCCAACACCAAATCACACAAAACTCATAGAAACCAACACGAAACCTATAAAAACTAATAGAAAGCATGATGGAACCAACATCCGTGGAAAACATTGAAATTGACCTCAAAGGGTGAAAGTGAAAACTTAATGAATAATTCAACTCTATAATTGAAGCCGAATGAATTGAATAATTCCAAATTATATTTCAATTTTTTTTAATTGTATATGTGCTATACTAAAATCAAATTTGATAATTCGATCTCTACAAAGTTCTTAAAAAACTATGACATCCATAGAAATAAAAAAAATTAACAGAATCAAACTTGATAATTTCACATCCATATATATATAGTTATTAAATAAAATTTGATACATAAATTTGTTTATTATATATTATACTAAGATAAGATACATTAATTACTAGTCTACCCCTCTTCCTCCCTGGTTCTACCACCTCTCTCAATCTCCAAACCACATCCAGCCACTGATTCAACCCACCATTTGTATTTCCAGGTTCATCCATTCTTAATCAATTCTCTCTTTTCTCTATTCGTTCATTATGCATACTTTAACTTTACAAATTCACACTCTTAGTTAGGGTTTGTTATGTATAATTAGGAACCAAATTCATCTTTTTAGGATACACATTTGAATTTGGTGATTTAAGATATGAACTTTTTCTGATTTGTTATATGAATTGCTTTGGGATTTCGATTTCAATTTGAGGATTTGTGAAATCAACTTTTTCGAATGTTGTTATGACATGCTTGATGCTTCATTGCTTCAACAATTGCTCACAAGTTAAGTGTTTTAGCTTCTAGGTTTCATATAATAACCGTAATTGAATGTGTGGAATGATAAATTTTGGTTTTTTTGTTGTTAGAGCAAAATATGATTGCTAAAATTTGAAGCAAAACTTACCTTTTCAATGTATAACAGTAAGAATCTCTATTTCTAGTTTTGCATTCTAAGAGAAAACTTTTATGAAACATTGGTAAGATCATGTATGTAATAATTATTCCCCTGCATGCGACAATGTTTTCAAATAGTGGCTAGAACGCAATGACAACGCGCTTGAAAGTCACCGTTGTTCCGTGATATGCTATCTAATGTTAAGCATTATCAAGTATTGGCTTATGTAGCTCTATAGCCCTATAGCATAGCGGATCTAAACAAACCGCTATTTCCTGCCATCCACGATTGACAATATCGCTTTGCAATTAGACAGTTGCCTCAATTCAAACTCATAGTTTTAAATTAGTTTTTTAAAGGAAAAAAATGATTGCAGATGTAGAGGTTTTTCCCTTAATTATTAGTGTTTACTATGCAGATTTTGTGATAGACACGCAATGTGTAAACCATTTGTTTAGAGATCCCTCAATGTTTCAATTTCAACCTCCATGGCATTGATTCTCCTAATCGCTTGTATCATTTTTGTTTGGATAACTTCTCTATTCAAAATTTTCCTTCTTGCTCGCATCCGTTCCACCAAACATTTTACGCTGAATGGTATGCTTTCTTTTTCTCTTTTTTTTTTCGGGTTCCATTTTATCTCTTAATTTATTTCACTCTAAAAGTTTGTTGTTTGTTTATATTATTTTGTTTTCTCGCTTGTGTTCAGGTAGAGCTTTTCGGAAGAGAAATGTCTTACTGGTTATTGCTCACCCTGATGATGAATCCATGTATGTTTAAATCTGCCAATCTTGTTATTTTTATTATGTTGATGATATTGAGTGACACGTCAATCTCTTAATATAGCCTTGAATTTAAGGCTTATGATAAACTTATTTATGCTACTGTAGTTATGATAAACACCTGCTATGATATGATCTAGTTTTAGTGCTATTTTGTCAAATTAGTTCTAGTTAGGGTTTTTTTATTCCCTTTAGGTGAACCTAACTGTTTTGAAGTTTATATTTTCAAATGTCTGCATTGTGATTTCACATTGTTTTGAAATTTTATTCCATTTCTGCAGGTTCTTTGCTCCAACTATAAATTTTCTGACATCAAGAGGGCATAATGTTCAAATACTCTGCTTATCTAATGGTGATTAGCTTTAGATAATTCATTTGTGTTATAATTTATAGCAGTTAGTTATGGTATATGTGTGTTTATGTTGATTCTTTTTTTTTGCTTTTGGCGATTTTAGTTATGCTTATTTTTAACCAATTTTAAAATTATTGTATTTTCTTTCAACCCGTGTTGCAGTTCAATTTTCTTCTGAGCGGAATTTTTCTGAATTAAGCAGGTTCATTTTAAGTAGAACTGTTTTCAATGTGTAGAGTTCTATATACATCTACACTTTGGCTATGATATTTAACCTAAATAGATAGTATGCAAAAAGAAGTCCAATATTGATAATGAGATGATAATAGACGTCAGTATTATCAAGTAGAGTGTGCCATGGCAAATTGTGGTAGCAGATTTTTTCCCAACTGCAATGGCCAATTTGTGAAGGATGGCGGCGCCATGGCGTTTTATCCTGCTTAAAATGGAAGATATTTTGTATTTAGAGGCCTTTAAATTATTGAGTATTGAATTTTGCACGTGAAAGATTTATGGCTTGAAATATTTCTCTGTTTTTTAGATATAGAATCTGGATGTGAGAAAATCAAGTATCTACCACAGGCTTTGAGAATCATTAAATGTTTATGTTTCAATCCTTTACATAGTATTTATTTGTATTACATTCTGTAGGTGATGCCGATGGCAAAGGGAATGTTAGAAAGCAAGAGCTTTATCAGGCTTGTGTATCCCTCAAGGTGATTTGCAAAGTAGCTTGAAATAAATATGGATAGTGACTTCGATAAGAGCTTTTTGTTGCATATTAAATTACTGGCCGTCTCGCAATAACTTTTTATCCTTAGCTTTGCTTAGAACTAAACTTTTTTGGAAAACATAGGAAGCCTTTGATAATGTTTTTTGCAGAGGCTTAAGGTAGGCTCTATCTCACAACTTGATAAATTGTTTGTATAATATTGGTTCACAGGTTCCAATGCAACAAGTGAAGATTATCAACCATCCAGATCTGCAGGTTTTGATCTAATAGGTCTATCGAAGTTGTAAAACTTAAATGTTAATACAAAAAAATTGTTAGTTCCTTATATTGTCATTCTTTATTCTGTTGTTATATTTAGGATGGTTTTGGTAAAGTTTGGAACCATAGCTTATTGGCAAAGATTATTGAGGAAGAAATAACCAGTCACTGCATTGATATGGTAAGATCCTGCCTCTGCAAACGTAGTTTGAGTCACGAAGCTTTTGTTTGTGCAGTCATAAATCATCTTTTAGCAGATTCTCATTATTACTTTTATTACCCCAGATTATTACTTTTGACAAATACGGTGTCTCGGGACATTGTAATCATCGTGACGTGCATTATGGAGTATGGTAATCGCATCATTTAGCTATTTAGATTAAATCCAGTTGACTGATCACATCATTTTTTCTCATTCTTATGCTGCTACCATAGACTAACCTGAAAAAAAAACTCCATGTTGTAATGTAAGCAGCAAGTTACTATATGATACGTCAAGAGGAGATATCGAAGTTTGGGAGCTTGTATGTTTTTGATTTCTTAATTTTATTCTATTCTTATAGGATCAAATTGAATAATCTCAAATTGACTTACTCTCTTTGGGTGTTTTCATTGCTCTCAGGTCAGCACCAACATATTGCGCAAATATAGCGGTCCAAATGATATATGGTTATCTATGTTTTGGGCCATGCTGCCCTCAAATGGAACAGTGCAGTGCTTGGTAAATGAACATTCGCGTAGAAGTTTTATTGCTATGTCGCAACACAAAAGCCAATGGGTTTGGTAGGCATGCTTTACATAATTATTTTTGTGAATCTGTTAACGTTGCATGACAAAACATATGTTTTTCTCATCTAACAATTGATTTTGTTTTTGCAGGTTTCGCAAGCTTTTTGTAATCTTGTCCAGTTATACTTATATGAACACTCTTAGAAAGATCAAGTGAAGTTGCAATGCCAACAAAGTTGTGTTGCTTGTGAGATCAACTTTCATTTGTTGCAATGCCAACAAAGTTGTGTTGCTTGTGAGATCAACTTTCATTTGTTGCCATTCAATTTTGATCTACATGATTGGATACCAAAACTTACATTGTTCAAGTTTTTCATTTTGTGGACATGTGGTTCAATCTCCAGAGACTTTAATAATGAGGACGATTGAGTTAGTCATCCCATCCACCGGTTCTACACTCCCTAGCTATCATGATTTGTTGCGCTTGTGTTTGATTCATCCCTGGTGTTTAAAAATTGGAGAGACTTTGTAAATCTGAATGTTGTAAAAGGAGACATTGTAGTTAATTAGTCTTATTGATGCCGCGTCAAATACCTGGGTGAATCAGACGTGAGCGAAACAAGTTAGGGTAGTTAGATGATGTAGAACAAGAGGTTGATATTATTGACCTGATCATTCTCATTAGTGTTTAAAATATTATATAAAAGTAATTTAAATTTAATATTAATTTTTATTTAGTTTTTTATATATTTATTTTTTAATTAAAATAAATAAATAATGCACTCACGTGCCAAATGAACTGGCACTGGCACTTGAAAATTCAATATTGTCACCAATTAAATTTCCAATACTACATGACACGTTTTGTTTTGTTTTGTTTCTTAAATGGAGACACTAATTCATTTGACATCTATTCGTTCCAATTTTTTTGTTTGAATGTAGATTACTTTATGTGGGAGACGTGATTATTATTGGAATTTATTTGAAAGAGTTATTTGCATAAATTTTTTTCGAAAAAGTCACATGTCAATTTGAAAATTGTAAGTTAGAGTTGTCATGAATCATATTTAAGAAACAAAACATTTAGTGACAGAGAAATTATTACATAAAGACATAAGAGTGAAAAAGATAGCACATAACTAGGGTCCATGAACATAAACATATTTTGATGAACAATTGTGAAATAATTCTCCACTTGATTTCATCATCAACATCAAATTTCAAGTAATTCATATATGCCATTTAAGTAAGATAATTTGTTTTGAAGTGGAAAAAATTATCACAATTTAATTATCTGTTTAATCATTAAACTCTTTCCAATTTTTAAGCCATCTTTCTTTCTTTGAAACTTTTGAAATTTCATTTTGGTACCTTCTTCATATATAGAGATTACTGATAACAAATTAAATGTTGACAGAAAGGCACATAATAATGAAGCCAAAACATAGACAGCAACATATGTCAGTTGAGACAATAACAATAACTCTCCTTATCTTCATCTGTATCTCTCCCAAATAAGCAATCCATAAAAACATTAAGCACTTAAATCAATTAAGCTAAGGAAAAAAAACACAATGTATCTCCACCAAATTATGCAGTAGTAGAATCTATTACTTTCTCCAAAGCCTATACAATGATCAAAACAATTATCACCTTATTAGCCATAAGCACTTCTTACTTGTTACTTCTAACTACTCCAACCAAGAATCCTACCTATTATCATTCTCTCTTTATATCAAATTCTTTATCAGATAATGTTTCGATATCCAACAACCTTGAAATTCTCACACATAGGCCTCACACAGCAGGTTCTGAAGCCAACAATGAAGCTGCAGCTTATGTTGTCTCAGTACTTACTTCATGTAACATACTTTCCCGTGTAACATCCTATGATGTTGCTCTTACATATCCTGTTTCTCGTTCATTGGTCTTGACAAAATCATCTTCAGAATCTTCTTCCGTTAGCTTTAACCTTAGTCAACAAGTTTATGAAGGTGATCCTTATGCTGATGTGGCCGATGAAGTTGTCCCTACGTTCCACGCATATGCCAAGTCAGGTATACTCTTTTACAATGTTTTCGGGGAATTTGAATTCTGTTATTTGAGATTATAAAGTCAAATTCGTACCACTGAACTGACCAGGTACGGCCGTTGGTTCTGTGGTTTACGCAAACTATGGAAGGGTGGAGGACTATTTGAAACTCAAAGAAATAGGAATCAATGTTTCAAACACGGTTGTTTTGGCGAAGTATGGAAAGATCTTTAGAGGAGACATTGTGAAGAATGCATATAAAGAAGGTGCTATAGGAGTTGTGATATATTCGGATAAAAAGGACTATGGCGGCGGCGGCGGCGGAACAAAGTGGTTTCCTGATGAAAAATGGTTGCCACCGAGCGGCGTTCAGGTTGGGAGTGTTTATGATGGGACTGGAGATCCTACAACACCTGGTTGGGCTAGTAGTGGCGCGTGCGAGAGAATATCAAAGGATGAAGTCGAGAAAAGTGGTGATGTTCCTTTGATACCCTCATTGCCGGTGTCGGGTGAAGACGGAGAAAAGATAATTAGGTCAATTGGTGGTCCTGTTGCTGAAGATGATTGGCAGGGAAGTAAAGATGCACCTACTTATAGGGTTGGACCGGGACCAGGGATTCTCAATCTCAGTTACACGGTATCGTATAAGTGCTTATATATCCGCTCATTAAATTCCTATTGAGTAATGTTTTTTTTTAAGGAATTTGGATATTGGTTTTTAGGGGCAGGATGTTATAGCAAGAATTCAGAATGTGATTGGTGTGATTGAAGGAACAGAAGAGCCTGACAGGTATGAAAAAATTCCTCCTTTATGGTTTGAATCATTCAATGGCAATGAAATGTGATGATGCGGCTTAAGATTAAGAACTATAGAAAATTCATTCTTGTTTTCAATGAAAACTTCTACTTAGTAACTTTTGCAACTTTTTGTAGATTTGTGATCTTAGGTAATCATAGAGATGCATGGACTTTTGGAGCGGTTGATCCTAATAGTGGCACTGCAACACTACTTGAGGTAACAATGGCTTTCTACAAATGGTTTTGTTTATGACTATAATTTTGATGCACTTTACACATTAAACCAATGATATATCCATCTTATGTGTGATTTTTAAGGTAGAAATACCGAACCGATGAACTGTATATAGTTCACCCCAAACTAAACTGGTTTAAAAGTTCGGTGCACCGGTTCTTTGGTTTTGAAACGAACCATAACTATCTTTACACAAAACCAAATCGAACGAACCAAAAATCAAACCAATTCACACCGAAATAAATTATTTATGACCGATAGTTCACGAACTGAATCAAATTAGTTCAATTTAGTTCGTGAATTGTCAATCATAAGTCTCTTTTTTCGGTGCAGTTTCTTTCAGTTTTTTAAATTGTTCACGAAAAAGAAAAAAATGACATGTGAAATAAAAATTCAGGTAGCCCAAAGATTAGGGAAGCTTCAGAAAAGAGGGTGGAAGCCTAGAAGAACAATCATATTATGCAATTGGGATGCTGAGGAATATGGTCTAGTAATAATCTTCTTTCTCATTCTTTTCTATATTTCTTACACACAAAAAGGTCAAAATTTGACACATTCATTTCTTACAGATTGGATCAACAGAATGGGTAGAAGAGAACAGAGAAATTCTTACTTCAAGAGCAGTTGCTTACTTGAATGTTGACTGTGGAATAGCTGGACCAGGGTTCCATGTCCATGCTACTCCACAACTTGATGAATTGATCAAAAAAGCTATTAAACAAGTATGGCAAAAAAAGTTCAATAAAAAACTTATCTCTTTTTTTTCTTTAACCAACACTTGTTTTGGGTCAATGATGAGTTTATCTTTCTATTTGTAGGTAAAAGATCCGAATAATTCATCTCGGAGCATCTATGATTCTTTGACTAGCACTGGTAGCTCTCCTCAGGTAAGTTACTTGTTGTGCAAGCAACTAACTAACTCACTTCGTTATAACGTGTTTGTAAGCTCAATTCATTGTGATCATGAATACCCAATTTGATTCTTCATCCTTATGTGTGTGATTACGAATTCTAATACGCGTATTTAAAAGTTTGGAAGGTTAGGAGGTGGAGGATCAGATTATAAAGCTTTTCTGCAGCATGTGGGAATTCCAGCAACTGATATGTCCTTTGGAGAAGGTAAAACACAAATTTAATTCTTTTAATCATATCAATAATTTCATTTTTTCTATACACAGAATTTTGATTTGTCACCAACAATATGAAAAAAAATATATTTCAAATATGTTGCAGGGTATCCAGTATACCATTCACTATATGATGATTTCATCTGGATGAAAGAATTTGGTGATCCTATGTTTCAAAGACATGTTGCAGGTTGGTATTTGAGACTAGTGATATCTAAAATTTAGTTTTGGGTGTTTTAGTTACCCTAATAAATTGTTTATGTTATGGAAAACAGCTGCAAGTGTTTGGGGTCTAGTAGCACTTTGGCTAGCAGATGAGGAATTCTTACCTTTTAATTATTTATCATATGCTAGGGAGCTTAAGGTGATTTCATCAAACATTAGTAGTAACACTGACTATTTTCATTTAACTTGAGAACCAAATATATACTTACAACATCAAATATTTGAATGTTAGCTTAACATGGAGGAACTGAAGAATGAGGTTTCAAATAATGATATAAATTTGTCTCCTATGTATAAGTCCATCATGGAGCTTGAAAAAGCAGCAACCAAGATAAATAACCAAATAAAGGTATGTCTTTTGAGTAATTTTAAACCTTAACATAATTATTATACAACTCAATGTGGAGATAGAATGTTGAAATTTTTTCAGGAACTTGAAGCAAGTGAAAATTGGAGAACATGGAAGATGGAGTATTTGAAAGTGAGAGAACTAAATGATAGACTGATGATGGCTGAGCGTGCATTCACTGACAGAGATGGTCTCTCTGGAATGCAATGGCATAAACATTTGGTAACTCTTTTTTTAGGGACTTTTCTTATCCTAAAAAGCTAACTTTTTGTTGAAAAGTTATGAAAACTTCCACTTAATGTCATTTTCCTGTGTTTTTCAGATCTATGGACCATCTAAACATGATCGCTATGGCTCTCAATCATTCCCTGGAATAGGTGATGCTATACAAATGGCCAAAAAACTACGTACTGTAGAATCATGGCGTCAAGTACAACACGAAGTTTGGAGAGTCTCGAGAGTCATAAGACACGCTTCGTTAGTTCTTTCGGGTCAATTAACATGAATATTATTTTACCTATATGGTTTCCATTGACAGCACAACAACAAATATAGTGGATGATGAATAAATATTTCATAACTTGCAACTTCAATGATTAGTTGTAATTTAATTTCTCTCATGCATGATATTCAGAATGTAATTCCTCGTGTTAAAGCAGGCAGTGCTTGACAGAAATAAAGATGTGTCAAAATTAGTTTAGTGTATGTATGTGTCAAAATATCGAAGCAGGTTGTTCGACATGATTTTAACTTAGGCCTATTTTAGTAGTGTTAGCTAAATTGGATATTTTGGCCTTTTGTGTTTTGTGCTTTGTCTTAGGGAGCAAGCTAATCTAAAATTATAAATAGAGAGAGTAACCGCTATTCTTGTAACAACTTGCATTCACAGAATTTTACAATTGCAAAGTGAATAAGTTTTTCACAGTTTGTGGGCAGAGAGTTACTCTGCAGAAATCACCATCTTCTATATTTTGTCAAACCCTAATTTTCTTTCTTCTACAAATTTTATTTCTTTTCATTGTTATTGTGTATCGATAATAATCTTGTTCATCAAGATTGATAAAAATTCTCCAAAAGTTGTGGTGGATTTCTAACATCTGGTATCTAGAGTATTGACTGAACGATTCGTGGAAAGAAAATCACTATGGCAATTAATCATCCAAACAAGCATTTTTTGGCGAGTCTTTCGATTCTCAAGAATAATAATCATGAGAATTGGTGCAAGCACATGAAGGTTGCCTTCTGTTATCAAGATCTTTGGGATCTTGTGAAGGAAGGAGTAACACCACTTACAGAAAATGTGTCGGATCAAGAAAAGGCTATGCACAAAGAATTGAAGAAAAAAGATTATAAAACTCTCTTTATAGTTCATCAATGCGTTGATCCAGATAATTTTGAAAAGGTTAGTGATGTAGAATTAGCGAATGAAGCATGGGAAATTCTGGAGAAATCGTTTGAAGGCACGGAAAAGGTGAAAGAGACGAGGTTATAAACTCACAAAAGAACCTATGAATTGCTTCAGATGGAAGACAATGAAAGTATAACAGATTTTTTCACTAGGGTTACAAAAATGGTGAATCAAATCAAGGTATGTGGAGAAGTGTTGACATCACGATCAGTTGTTGCAAAGATCTTGAGGCAATTGGCTCCAAAGTTAGACCACGTGGTAGTAGCCATAGAAGAGTCGAAAAACTTATCAACATTGACAAAGAAAGAGCTTCAAGGTACGCTTGAATCTCATGAACAAAGAATGACTGAAAGAGATGCAGGAAAGTCGAAGAGTGATGTGACTTTGCAGGCGCAATCGACAAAAGAAAGGAAAGGCAAATGAGGCTACAACAATTCGACTAGTCAAAATCAGCAAGAAAGAAGCTGGTCGAATCAGAGAAAACCATGAAATCAAGGCAACCAAAGAGGTGCTGTTGCAGGTAGAGGAAGAGATGGTGGTCGAAAACCTAACAAAAGTCACATTTAGTGTTACAATTGTCAGAAGTATGGTCATTATTTTAGTAATTGTCCTAAAAAGCAGAAGAATCAAGAAACCGATGCAAAGCTGGCGAAACATGAAGAAGAAGAGATGTTGTTGATGGTCACAACAAGAGATGAAGAAAGATCTCATGACCAATGGTACTTGAACTCAGGATGCTCATCACACATGACTGGTAGGAAAAACTGGTTTGTCAACATAAAACCCTTAATGAAGAACATGGTGAAATTTACAAATGACAATACTCTAGCAGCTGAAGGTATCAATGATTTTCTGATTATGAGGAAAGATGGCAAAATGTCAGTAATTTCTAATGTGTTATACATACCAGACATGAAGAGCAATTTGCTCAATGTTGCGGTGAGAATTGAATATCAAGATATTAATTAATTTGAATCACAAATCTATGAAATTCACCACCGAACTTTGATTTATCAAAAGGAAAGGGTAAAGATAGAAGAAAACCCTAAGTGCGCTATGTAACAACACAGTTAGAGATCTAAGTTCGGGGGTTGGTTATACCTAGGAAAGGTGTTAGCATCCTAAGTATCTGTAAAATTCTACAGGAATCTCTTGTTAGTATTTGTGTTAAGTTAAAGTTTGCTTGCTAAGCGAAAAGTGCTAAGTTAAAGGCCTAAGATATATACACTAAGTATGCTCGCCAAGACGTCGCATCTCGTGCCTACGTATTCTAACTAGGACAGAATCAGAGCATTCGTGGTTCTCCTAACTAGGGATGAGGAACTCTTGACTATGGTCAAGATTCCAAGGGGAATAAGTGTTTATAACAATGACGCTTATGCAGAGTTGACAAACTCTCTAAGTCTAAGTTGAAAGACCTAACTGAAGGGGTTGACTTTGACAAAATTTAAAAGGGAAGTGAGCATACATGACAATGGTACACACATAGAGTTAACAAACTCTACACTTAATTCTAAATTACAAGACCAATTGGTTCTAACAAGACCAAAAGGAGGGGATCAGTACTCATGACAATGGTACTTAAACAGAGTTAACAAATCCTAAACCTAAAACTAGGTTAAGAAGAGGGAAAGTGGCTCTAACAAGGCCAAGTGAAGACTCTAACAAGGTCAAAGGGGATGACTCTAACAAGATCATAAGGGATGGTGTGAAGACTAGGCTATCCTATAAAAGGGATGACGTAACAGTCAACAGATGCTCCTTTTCTTTGGAAACTGGGAAAACACCCACTTATAACAACAAGTACTAACAGAGAAACTCAAAGAGCAAATGATAACAAGCAAATGCATAAATAACATCATAAGCATAACCATGCTCAAACAAGATGATCAATTCAAATTTATAACAAAGTTGACTACAATCAAACAAAGAGATATGTCAAAAGTTATGGTAAACAGACAAAGTATAAGCATGTAAAAGATGAAACCCTATTCAAGGCACAAAGCAAGCAAAACTAAAGGGACCAACATGATAACAATCAAGGAAGGGCAACAAGCACATTAATTATAAATCAAATGTATTAACATGGTATCAAGAGCCATAAACAAAACTCAAATCAAGGAAAGATCACAAGCATGTATACCATGACATGTAAGAATGGAAATCATGAATTAGATGCACACTCACATAGTATTCTTCACATGAAGGCACATAGCATACGTGATGTTCAACCAAACATGGAAAATGAGTAAAAGAATAATGCAAAATATCACTCAATAAGTCAGGGATGCAAGTGAAATTCAAAATTAATCATATGTAATCATACACACAAAACATGCCTCAGAACAAATTATAAATGAAAAGGATCAAGTTCATATCATCAAACATGTTTTCTACAATGTACATGATGTCCATACAACTCACATTGACAAATAAAAGTTAAAGAAAACATCAAAAGAATCAAAGAATGAAACTTAAAACCCTAAAAGAAACACCAACTTTGAACACATGAAAATGCAATTAAAATAAATATTTTTGAAGTATTCTTTTTATAAATAGAAAATAGACACAAAAATGAGACCACGGTAAAAAGAATGGGCTAAAAAGCCCTAAGAGATATGATATTTCAAATTTGTGAAGCAAAACCATAAAAATAAGTGACAAAAAATTAAGGAAATGCAAATCCAAAGCTTAAAACCCACCGTTCAAAACTTTACCAACCCAACCACTGCGCGCTTCAGGTAACAATATGATTAAAATGAAATAAATATAAAAAACAAGGAAATAAATAGAAAAAATAAAAAGGAACAAAAGGGTCTGGGGCGAGGAGGATTCGAACCCCAGACCCTAGGCACAAACACGCTCGCTTTATACCACTGGGGTGACTATACATCCGTTGTATAAACCACCCTCATGAATATATATTTTTAAATCTAACAAACTTGCCAAGTCAGCGCCAACTTATGTCAACCCAACTTCATCTTCTTCATTCTCTTTCTCTCTCTCTCTCTCTCTCACAGATATTCTCTCTCTCTCTCTCTCTCTCTCTCTCTCTCTCTCTCTCTCTCTCTCTCTCTCTCTCTCTCTCTCTCTCTCTCTCTCTCTCTCTCTCTCTCTCTCTCTCTCTCTCTCTCTCTCTCTCTCTCACGAACAACAACAACAAAATATCAACCATACATAACTCCATCATTTTAGCATGAAAATAAAAAGTTCCAAAACCAAACTTGACCTATTTTTCATCAGGAATAAAAACATAACAATTATATGCTCTAAAAATGAACACACACTTCACAAAACAAAGTCAAACCCGTTGGTACCAAAACATGACATGGATGAGAAACAACATATTTTCAAACTATACAACACATATAATGACTCAAACATGATGCAAATAACTCAAGGAACAATTTTCTTTCACAAAGCAAATCATGACAAAATGAGCATGAACAATTTGAGGGAAGAGAAAGATTACCTCTTGGAGCTGGTCCAAGGCCTCTTCAATGATGATTGTGAAGTACAAATGGGATGCTGCTCGACCTCCTTTGTAACACCCCAAATTTAATCGGGATATTTTAATTAATTTATTTAATTGAGAATATTCATATTTTGGGTGTTTCCGGTGATTTTCGATGTTTTGTGGAATTATTGAGAATTATGCAATTTATGGGTTATTTATTTAATTGATAGTATATCATATTAATTTATTAATATTATTATGAATTAAAATAAATATAAGAGAAATAAGAGTAATTTGGGCAATTGAGAGGAGTAAGTGAGGGTATAATGGAGAAAGCCCAATTGTGTGGCTCAAGTCTAAGTTTGACAAAATAGAATTCTGAAGGTTTAGGATTCATTTTGTTAACCGTGAAAAGAATGGAGGCCAGAGCTCTGAGGAGGGAGAAGTGGATGCAAAAGCTTCGGAAGATGCCGGAGATAATCGTGAAAGCTTTGAATAGGCTAAGGTATGGGGAGTATCACCTTTCATGATTTTCTATGTATGTCTTTCGATGTGTTTATGGTTGGTTTGGGGGTTTTAGGGAGAATTATGGAAAAAAGGGATTTTGGCCTTCGTGGCCAAAATCTATCATTGAGATTTTGACCGTGATAAGATTAGAAAGTTATGCGAACAAGTGATGTATGGCCTTCGTGGCCTAGATCTATCATGGGAGTGGTAACTGTAAGGATTCTAAGGGCAGAGATGGGAAATAATGACCTTTGGCCTTCGTGGACTAAACTTGTAAGTGCAAATCTGACCGTGAATTAATTGAGAAATTAGGGAAATTGATTATAAGACTCTGAGATTATGGCTGTGATATGTATCACTGAATATTTGGATGTTTGATATGAGGATTAGAGAACCTTAAGCCTTCGTGGCCAAAACTATGGGGTGACATGCGTCCGACCTTGAAGGAATAGAGATATGTGATATGAGAAATTATGATGCCTTTAGGGTAAATGTAGGAAAATGGTGGTTTAGGAGATGAATATGTCTCGGAATTGGTCTAATAAACCGTAGGTTTTGTGCCTTTATCGCCGTATGACCATAGGGATGATTTATGGATGTTTTGGGGGCATTGGGTAAGTGATTCGTATGAGTTTTTGGGAAGAAACCAGTTTTGTGCGTAGCAGATTTTTGCTGTCATCGCACTGTTCGCCTAGCGAGCAAGCCAGCAAAGACTCGCCACAGACTCGCCTAGCAAGCATACCAGCAAAGACTCGCCTAGAGAGCAAGCCAACGAAGACCCGCTAGAGACTCGCCTAGCGAGCAAGCCAGCGAACGTAGTAGAGTTCGCGAAATTGATCGTTTTGCAGTGATGCCTTGATGTTTGATTCTGAGATTTCTGAGATGAGTTAACATGAGTATGACATTGAGGAATTATGTGATTAATAGGCGATAGTGTGAGGATTATCGCGAGTATAATTGATGAATTAATATGAGATAATATGGGTAGTATTAGGAATTAATATATGATAATATGTGGTAATATGGTGGGCTATTATGAAGATGACTATGATGCAGATATGTAATTATTATGATGAATTATATGACGATTTCCGTGATGCGTAATGATGATGATGATTATGATGAATTATGTGATAACATGAGATATGTTGATTTATGCGATGATGATGATTATTATGATGAATTATGTGATAACATGAGATATGTTGATTTATGCGATGATGATGGTTATTATGATGAATTATGTGATAACATGAGATATGAAGATTTATGTAATGATGATGACTATGTTGATGAATATGATGAATATGATGAGTATGATGAATGATGATGCACCTATGATGTTATTATGAGGATGATTTGTGACGTGTGCATCATGCATTCATGTGCATCCGGACTTCGATTCAGGACCTCGATTTCTTTGACTTCAATCCCACTGTGTGGATGTGAAGTATGTTGATGTGCTCCGATCCTATTGATGGGGATCTATGGAGGGTTGATGGCCCAGTGTCCATCGCGCTGTGATGATTGGTACCACATTCATTGAGTCTATGTTGCATTTGCATTTATGAGCCTTTGTGTATAAATTATGATGTTGTGGCCTTCGAGGCCTATTGAAGGATATGAATGTGTTGAGTACGAATATGACGCCGTTTATGCATTAATTGTTATACATTGATTATTATGAATTGTTTTACTCACCCTGTCTGTTTGAATGTTACCTCCACGTGGGTAACGTGCTGATGACCAAGTTTAGCTGTGGATGCCGCAGTATTTGTGAAGTCTTAGAGTTATTAGCCTTTTGGTTAACTTAGAAGGTCTTGCTCTGATATGTAACATCGGGTTGGGTTCTTTGAATTGAACTATATATCAGTGGGTTATTTTACTAACTTTCCCTTATGAGGAAAACCTTGAGTTATGTTTGGAGTTCCGCTGCTTTGTGCAAATTGGTGTATTTTGAGAAAACCCGTGTGTTACGGAGCATTGACGTATTTTGATACATTGAGAAATGTACGCCCTTTTATGACTTTTTTTATGAAAGTTAATATTTTACTCTGAAATCCGTGTTATTTTGACGTAATATCTATGGGGTAGAATAAGGGTGTTACATCCTTAGCTCTTAGAGAATGGTTGTGAGTTATTGGTTGGCCTGGAAAATCCTTCCTTCTTCAAATCTGATGGTTGATGCTTCAATGGTGGATGATGGAGGTGATGTTACAGCTTGTGTTTGAGAGTTGAAAGGAGTTGGTTGTGATGTATGGTGAAGGTTTATGGTGTTTGTTTGTGGTTTGCACAAAGAGAAAAAGCGGTTCAAAGGTTTTTTTTCTGAGAATGAGGGTATGGAGTTTTGGTTTGAAGGTTAGAGCTATCTTTTGTGTTCTCTCTTCTCAAAATCTCCCATTCTCTATTCTAACCTCCCCTCCTTTTATCCAATGATCTCCTCGGGTTTTTTAAGTTTGAAAAGATGCTTTGGAGCCAAAATGAAAAGTTAACCATGATAGTGATGGCTCGACTAGGGCTTTTTCTCAGATGGTTGGGCAGTGATATTATTTGTTATGTCATGATTAGAGGAGTAACTTAAGTGGAGCAGAAGTCAAATGGCCTGACCCACAATGTTTGTCTTGCATATTTCTTGTGTTTGTGCCACAAAATGCTTTTGGTAGGTCAAAAAAGAAGAGCTAAAAGTGGTAATGTATGAGATTGAGACTTATGGGGTAGGTATACAAGAAACAAAGCTTTGGATACTAGGAAATGCTGTCAGGTTTTAATGCAAAATCTGGTCGTGGCTTGGCAAGGTGGCAAGGCATCGTTCAGAGCTGACTTTGGCACCATAGAACTCCATGGTTCTTGGTTCAAAATATAGGTTTTTGGGTTCTTTGGAAATAGGATATATAGACGAACAACTTTCATGTTTTAAAGAGTTTGATTTGAGGTTTGTGTCATGATGAAAACTGGTCCAAAAAGTTGGTCTAAGCAAGCCTATGCATGACTTGTCACGACTTAGGCAAATTTTGTCAAGTGATGGCACCCATGTTCATCTCACCATATCTTGAGTTGTAAAAATCCAATTGGGAAGTTCTTTAGATGCTTAGAAAGATGAGATGGAGGAGAACAACTTTGATGTTGTAAAATTTTGGATTTGAAGCATGGAACTATCAGAAAGAGGGCTTGCAAGTTGAGCAAAAACATGAATTTGAAGTGCCTTGGAGACTAGGGCAAGTTGCCTAACTTGTGCCAAAAATCAACAAACTTTGTGACACAATAACTTTTCACTCGTTGATAAAATTAAGGACTTCATTATATGATTGGGAAACTTAGATAAAGAGGAATAACTTTCATGTTGTATGAATTTTGATTTGAGGTCAAGAAACCCATGAAGCCTTGGTTGGAAGTTCTTACAAAAATGTTGCCCTAGACTTTGCTCTACTTTGACCTCAACTTGAAAACATCATAACTTGAGTTCTAAGAAAGCTCTTAAGAATTTATTGATATCAAAAGAAATCTAAAGAGATGATCTACAACTTTCATGTTGATGGCCAATACAAATTATGCTTAGTACAAACTTGAATTTGGCCTTGAAAAATCACTCCAAATGTTGATTTTTTAACTTCACCATAAAACCCTAATTCTACAAGTCTCCTGATTTTACTGTTCCAACTTGACTTTTAATGATACAACCATATGAGATCATAGACTAAGACTTGTAAAGCTTAGGTTTGACCATAGAACTCAAGAGTTGACTTTTATGATGCCTTAGTTGACTTTTGAATTAGATGAAGTCAATGCCTCTCCTATCCACTTAAGAAGTTTTTGAATTTAATTTTCTTGGACCAAATGATCTCTTAGGGACCATTGAAATGTATGAGGACCCCCTTGGTTGATTTCCCACTCCACTCTTGATTAATCAGGACTTTCTCCTTTTCTTCACAAACCCTAATTGCACAAAATCACAAAGCTTGATGATTTGTTTAGTGATGCAAGGATGATTGACCTATGATGCTCATGCAAATGTTGATGACATTTAATGGGTAAAATTTGGGATATGATAGTTGCCCCTATTTAAATAGCTTTTACTGGATTACATGAGTGATGATAATCCTCATAAAATTAAGGCGAGAGGTATTTAAATATAGCAAACTGAAAATTTTGCCCTTAGATGCAATGCTATGTAAGGAAAAACAGAGACTACGCAAATGCTGACATGCCATGAACTCTAGCATGATGATATGATGAGATGATAAATGCAAACATGTAGACGATAACAGAAGCACACAAGGATAGAGTCACTACAACAAGTAACTACTCACTGGGATGATAACAACACTGAGGGAAAATAAAGTAATCAAACACAAGTTCAGACATGACCGGGACGATACTCTAGAGGAAGATTCTCCATTGGAGATAGAACCAAACAGGTGGTCTCCACTGGGGAAAAATAGAGTCAACAGATTCAAACATGATTGGCAGACAAACTGAGGAGTAAAAAGAAGACAGGACATGAATATTTACTGGGAACAAAACCAGAAAGAAACATGATTGGTCAGTCTTTCTCTTGATTCGGATGAGTGTCGCTTCATTAACAAATATGAACTTCCACGTTGAGGCTAGCATAGCCAATGCATCAACGATGTGGTTTTCAGTCCTTGGGACATGTTTGAAAGCGATCTCATCAAAATAATCGACCATTTCCACAATATAAGCTCTGTATGGAATTAAATTCTCATCTCGGGTCTCCCAATCACCTTTGACCTAATAAATCACTAAGGCTGAGTCACCACTCACTTCAAGAATTTTAATGTGAAGGTCAATTGCTGCTCCAAGGCTCGAGATACATGCTTAATACTCGGCAATATTGTTGGTACACTCAAAACATAACCTGGCTATGAACGGAGTGTAACCACCATATGGATTCATCAAAATGGTACCAATTCCATGCCCATTGTATTTGGAGGAACCGTCGAACATCATCTTCCATCGGGAACCAGGCTCGGGACCCTCATCTGGACCTGGCTCTTCATAATCCTTCTTTATCAACATAATATCTTCATCGGGAAAGTCAAACTTTAGTGGTTCATTATCTTCTATTGGTTGATCTGCAAGGTAATCTAACAAGATGCTACCCTTGATAGACTTCTGAGCAATGTATTGGATGTCATATTCTGATAATAACATATTCCAACGGGCGAGTCTTCCTGTCTGAGCAGGTTTTTCAAAAATATACTTTATCGGATCCATTTTCAAGATCAACAAAGTAGTGTGGCAGATCATGTATTGCCTCAAACGCTTGGCAGCCCATGCCAAAGTACAACAAGTCTTCTCTAAAAGTGAATATCGACTTTCACAATTAGTGAACTTCTTGCTCAAATAATAGATGATGTGCTCTTTGCATCCAGACTCGTCTTGTTGGCCCAACACACAACCCATTGATCTTTCAAGCACAGTTAGATACATGAAAAGAGGTTTTCCAAGAACAGGTGGAATTAAGATCAGAGGTTCTTGAAGGTAACCCTTGATCTTATCAAAAGCTTGCTAAAAATCTGCATCCCAAACAACCGTCTGATATTTGCGCAACAGCTTGAAAATTGGCTCACGTGTAGGAGTCATATTAGAAATAAATCTAGAGATATAATCTAGCCTTCCAAGGAAACCATTAACTTGTTTCTCGGTCTACGGGGACATCATCTCTTGAATAACTCGAACCTTGTCAGGGTTCACCTCAATCCTATGTTGACTAACAATGAAACCGAGCAGCTTCCCTGATCTCACCCCAAAAGTGCACTTGGCAAGATTCAGCCACAACTGATATTTTCTAAGCCTCTCAAACAACTTCAAAAGATGATCCAGATGATCCCCTTCACTCTGAGACTTGGCGATCATATCATCGACATACACTTCTATCTCTTTATGTATCATGTCATTAAAAAACGCAGCCATAACTCTCTAATAAGTGGCCTCAGCATTCTTTAGACCAAAGAGCATGAGCTTATAATAATAAGTCCCCAAAGGAGTGATGAAGGTAGTTTTTTTTCCATATCATCTGAGTCCATCTTGATTTGATTATAATAAGAAAAACCGTCCATAAATAAGAAAACTACAAAATAAGCCGTATTATCTACCAAAGTGTCAACATGTGGCAGAGGGAAATCGTCCTTAGGACTAGCTTTGTTCAGATCCCTATAATCCACGCACATTATGACTTTTCCATCTTTCTTTGACACGGGTACAATACTAACCACCCATTTTGGATACTTTGACACTGCCAGGAAACCCGCATCAATCTGATTTTTAACCTCATCCCGAATCTTGAGATCCATTTTGAGCCTAGTCCTTCGGAGCTTCTATTTGACGGGCGGACACTCTGATCAAAGTGGTAGCTTGTGAACCACTATGTCAGTGTCTAAGCCAGACATGTCTTGGTATAACCAAGTGAATACATCAACATACTCTTCTAAAAGCTTTACCAGTCACTGCTTGATTTCTACCCTAAGTGTTGCCCCAATCTTTACCTCCTTCTCCTCTTCTTCAGTGCCAAGATTAATAACATGCACTTGCTCCTTGTGAGGTTGAAGGTCTGTTTACTCATAATCAACCATCTTTGCCAGTTCATTCGAAATCTCAAAATCTTCATCATCCTCATCTTCGGCTTGGTATATGGGTGAGTCGAAGTCAAGAGGGAAAACAAAGTCATTGGATTCAATGGGTTTTGGAAATTCTCTGCATCTTTTGAATGGCTTGATTTATTAAAACACACAAAGACAATGCAACAGAACAAAAGAAAAATATTTTTGCTAGTTTTCAAAAGATTGCCACTTTCTTTAAAGTAAAAGCAAAAAATAGTTAATGAAACAAAACGAGGAGTTTAACAAAACATCTTCATTAATCATAATAACTTTGAAAGCATGGGGCCCTACAAAATGATCCTATAGCCTTTGGCATGGCTATGGAAATTCGAAAACAACAAAACAACAGGAAACAAATAACAAAATACTTCAGCATAGAAAATATAACAGGAATCTCAACAGCTTCCCAGTTATCTAAAGCGGCTTCGCAATGATACACTAGGTGATCAACATCTTCATCTTCAAAATCCTCCTTAACGGTGTTGATTTGGAAACCCCCATTAATAAACACTTCTTGAATGGTCTTCAGGCGTCCTTTGACAAAAGTTGATGTCCTATCATGAGTTGGTTTGTAACCCAACCCCTGGCGACCTAATCTTGCTTTCACTTCAATAACCTCTCCCCAACCTGCAGGAGTACCTTCTTCCAGCATAGACCATATACTTTGAGCAGGCACGAAGGATGGACCACTCTTAACCATTATTTCTTCTATCATCATAACATTAGATATCTCAAGCGCTTGAAAAGAAATTTTCAGTGTATCTTCATCAGCTTCAATATATCTAAATGATGATAGGTTGCTCACCATCAAGTCCTATTCACCATGCACAATTACCAGTTTATCATCCACAACAAATTTCATCCTCTGATGTATGGTAGAAGTCACCGCACCTGCTGTATGAATCCACGGTCGTCCCAACAGGAAGCTATAAGCTGGATTAATATCCATCACTTTAAATGTAATGTCAAACACCTGAGGACCTATCATAACTGGTAGCTCTACCTCTCCAACAACAGTCCTCCTTGAACCATCAAAGGCTTTTGCAATCATTGATGTTGGCCTTATGTATGCCCTTTTATATGCCAGTTTGGCAAGCGTCCTCTTGGGCAGCACATTCAGAGAAGATCCAGTATCGACCAAAACTCGCGCCAAAGCATCTTCTTGGCACCTAACAGACACGTGCAGCGCACAATTGTGATTAAATCCTTCTATAGGAAACTCCTCATTGCTAAAACTTAGAGTGTTGCAATCTGTAATATTGGCAATTACATAATCGAATTGACCAATCGTTACGTCCTGCGTTACATGCGCCTGTGCTAACACCTTCTGCAAAGCTTCCCTATGGGCAGAAGAATTCATTAAGAGCGGCATAATTGATATCTTGGAAGGAGTTTGGTGAAGCTGATCAATGACTTTATAATCACTTTTTCGAGTGATCCTCAGAAATTCAGCATCTTCTTCGTTAGGCGTCACTTCTTTATCTTTGGTAAGCATAGCAGGAGTTGTTTCTTTTTAAGGAACCACATTTATCTTGGGCTAATAAATTTTACCACTGCGGATCATCTTTCTAGTTCCAACAATATTCGTTACACTTTCGTGATTACTCTTCACTTCTTCATTCTAAACAACCTTTCTTGACTCTTTATCGATCACAGTCATGTCATACTTCCAAGGTATAGCCTTTGTATCTTCAAAGTGGAACGAACTTGATTTTTGAATGATAATCGGTCTAGGTTGACCAATTGTTGAGACAACAGGCTTAGGGATGTTGAAAGTAGGCCTAGAAATGTTGAAGACTGGAGCAACTAGAGTCAGGTACTTTGAACACGAGCACTTTCTCACTAGTTTTCGGTAGGTTGAAAATGGGCTCAACCAATGAAATCTCCTTATTTCTCACTTTACTGCATACCTGCAAAAATCCATCATCAATCAACCTTTGAACATCTCTTTCAACCACAAACACTCTTTGGGGTCGACATCACACTCTTCACAGTCAGAATGAACACCTCCGATCAGACCAGCTTCTACTAACTTCTCATGGAAATACCGTAATTGAGTCCTTATTTTTGACACATCAAGGATTAGTTTCTCATTAGACGCCTCTTCTATAGCATGGACTCCCCCATGGTTAGACAGGGGATTACTCTTAACATTTGGTTGGACATCACCGAAAGATAAGATATTTTTCTCCATTAATTCCCTGACAATATGTTTTAGAGCAAGACATCCCTCCAGATCGTGTCCGGAAGCACCCTCACCAAATAAACAATGATAATTCGGATTATAGTAAGAAGATGAAGCATTTGAGGGTGGTCCCAACGGTCTAGTTATTATTAGCCCTTGTTACACTAAAGATGGGTATAATTCAGTATAAGTCATTAGGATTTAAGGAATGAGAGGCTTTCTTGCTGGTCTTCTATTCTGAAAGTTATGTCTGGGAGCTTGAGCTCGAGGTTGTTGTTGTTGTTGGTAAGCCGGAGTATTGGGTACTCGTTGATAGCTTTGTTGTTGTTGCATTGTTGATAGATCGGTGCCTACTGCACTGTCTGATAGACTGTAACTGGGTTATTGAAGGTAGGTGTGACAGCTGCCACATAAGGTTGTTGGGCATACTGCATAGGGTACATCGGTTTCTGAACATAACCTTGTTGAGATTGTCGATACTTCTGGTAAGGTTGTTTCCAAGACTGGTTTCTTCTTCCTACTGATACAGACTTATTGGCATTATTATTGCTTGAACTTTTAGAAGTATTGGTCATTTTCCCATTCTTCATTCTCAATTCCACCCTTACACCTACAACCATAATATCATAAAAGTTAGTTGTCACACTGTTGATCATCTTCTCATAAAATTCTGGCCTCACAGTATCTACAAACCAATCATTCAGCTCTTTCTTAGTTAGAGGAGGCTCTACCTGAGAGGCAGTCTCCCTCTAACATTGTGCATACTCTTTAAAGGACTCAGAACCCTTTTGTGATATGCTTAAAAGTTGCCTTCTATTTGGAGCCAAATTCATATTGTGTTTGTAATGCTTAACAAAAGCATCAACCAAATTCTAAAAGCTATGAATGGGGGATTGATCTAGGCTTAGATACCACTTGGCAGATGCCCATTTCAAACTATCTTGGAAACAGTGGATCATCAACTTATCATCATCCACATGAGCGGCCATTCTCCTGTAGTACATAATCAAATGCATTTTTGGACAAGTTGCACCTGAGCATTGCTCAAAATTGGGAGTTTTAAACTTTGAAGGGATTACTGTTGCGGTGAGAATAGAATATCAAATTATTAATTAATTTGAATCGCATCTATAGTTCACAACCGGTCTTTGATTTATCCGAAGGAAAGGTTAAAGAAAGGAAAAACCTATTTTTGCATCGTAAACACAATGCGGGGGAAAGATCTAGGGTTCGGAGTTGGTTAAGCTTAGGGAAGGTATTAGCACCCTAAACTTCTGTAATACTCTACAGGAACCTCTTTTTTTAATGTTGCTATTTTGCTATAATTATCTGCTTAAGGGATATGCTAAGGGTTAAAGGTTAAAGAGAGACCTAAGGGTTAGTCCTAAGTTTACTCGCCAAGAATCGCATCTTGTGCCTACGTATCCGAGGTAGGGGATGGAATCAGAGTAATCATAGTTCCCCTCGAAAGGGAGGAATTGAAACTTCTTGACTGTGGTCAAGGTTTCAAGGGGATGTAAACATTCATAGGGAAGCGCTTACGTGGAGTGCGGCGACTCCTATCTCTACATTGAAATTTGAATTGAATTGAAAAGGGTAAGATAGGTATTCCACGGCGGGAAACCTAATATGGAGTGCGGCGACTCCTTATCCTAATGCTAGGGTAAAGGTAAAGTGGTCCACAACGAAACTCCTAAAAATATGAGTACGACGACTCGGAGTTGCTAGGTTTGAAAGGTGAAAGACGTAAGGGTTAAGGACTATTGACGCGAAGTTCAAACAGCTAGACCTATCCTTCAGAGGGGACTTACGGTAAATAATGCAATAAAAAATAATTATCAAGCGACAGTATTGAAATGTGGAAAAGTGCAAGAGTAATAACGAAATAAAAGCGACGATGTCCTTGCATAAATTACAACCATGAAAAATGAAATACGGAAAGATACGAGGTTAGTAAACAAGTACAAATGAGAAATATGAAAGTCAGATGACGATTAACGGGAATGTTGGGAATGACATGAAAATTAGGCGAAAATTCAATCGAGGATGTTAGGAATTTTATTTTAGAATTTTTTTAGTTTAGATTAGAAATTAGAAATTTAGATTAAAAATATTGTAAAAAAGTTTCATAATTAATTGAAAATAATTTTAAGTTTAATGTTTTAAATGTTAGTAATTAAAAAAAAGTTTGAGTAAAATATTTGTTTATATAAAAAGGTTGATTTTAATTCTTTTGAGAGGAAAAAGTTAATTTTAATTTTGAAAGAAAAAGTGTTAGAATTTAATTTAAAAATGTTATATTTTAATTTTAAAAAAAAAGATTTGAATTTTTGTTAAAAAGAAGTTAGATTTTATTTTTAAAAAGTGTTAAGTTTAAAAAACAAGTGTTAGTTTTTATTAAAGAAAATTTAGTTTTTAAATTAAATTCCTTAGTTTTTCTATTAAAAGAAATTGTAGGTTAAATTGTTTGTAAAAAGTTTAATTTTTTTTAAAAAAAGTTTGTTTATGGTCAATTTACATTTTACTGAATAAAACAAAAGTAATTAAATAAAATAGAAATAAATAAAATGTAAATCAAAACGGGTCGGGCTGGGCCATTACTCCCCAGACCCGACCCGGTCCAATGGATATAAGAGGGGTTTGAGAATTTTTAGGGTTTGAAATCCCCTTTTTCTGCAGACGGCGACGGATCCCTTCGGCTGTCTCTCTCCTTTCTTTTCCGTCGGTTTTTCTTTCATTTTTGTCCGCCATGGCCATGCTTTTCTTCTTCTCCGAGCTTCTTGATGATTTTTGCAAAAAGAAACCAACCAAAATCGTGTTAGAAAGTTGCTCACCTCCGGGTTTGAAGCGGCTTGCTTTACGGGTGGATAACGGTTGCACGATGATGATGAGACAGAGAGTTTTTCGTCTCTCTGAGCCTCTCTACTCGTGGTTGTTATGGGTTTTGGACGGTGCTCTAATGGTGATGATTCTGCGATGACGTTCACGTTCGCGGTTGAACGAAGCTGATGAAGTTCTAATGAACTTTTGTGTTGGTGATTTAGCTTGTGGGTTTCTGTTTGCTTTCGCCGATGATGATGCAAATCTGAGGTTGTTGGGTTTGCGTTCCGACGCCTTTTCGATTTGTTGATGATGATTTAGGGTTTTTTTTTTCAAATCCCTTTCTGATCCCCCAATGAACTTCTCCTTGATGAATTTTATATCATGTTTTTCTAGATGTTCTGGGACTGGATCCTTTACGTTTTTCTCGATTTAATTTGTTTTGGTTGTTTTGAATCAGAGAAATTCACAAATATCTGGTATTATTTCAATGTTTGATTTTGTTTTGGTGTGGTTTTAAAACCACTGGATTTTCGGAATTGTTGTTGTTACTCGATGATTTTGCTAGAGATTTTGCAGATTCTAGTTTGTGTTAGACTATGACACGGATCTAGAAGGGGGGTTGAATAGATCCCCAATTAAAATTTGAGTCGGCGCTACCAATTTAAAATTGGTTTTGAAAATGTTTTAAGTGCGGAAGCGGCCGAGGAAAAATATAGTCTAAAAACAAACGGTTATTGGAAAACCGGATATACGTAAGCCTATGGATTTATGACAATTCGAAAAAATAAAATCACAACACAAACTATGCTTATCAATTGTTTACTTCAATTTGCAAGGTTGCCTAGTTCCAATGATTAACTAGACACACAAAAACTAGAAGCAAAATAAGACAATTTTAGTTCAGGACTTTTGTCGAACAGTTTGTGTGCACAAATATCTCAAAGGATATTTATGTTGAGTAAGGGATTGGAAATGCCCTAGTACAATATTTTTATTGTACTTAGTAGTTAAAAACAGAGTTTCACCACCTTACTCAATTTGTATCACAGTTTGACAATAATCACTTAAGCTAGAATCACTTATTTTATAAGCTGAATTGAAAATGACAGAAAATGAAGAACACACGATTTGATGAGGCAGTTCCCCCGTCGTCCTCGCTTCGGGGTACGTCTGCCCTCAATTCTAAAATTAGAATTGAGATATATTGAATATATATCACCTGTTGGAATGAACAGTTTACACAAGAGTTGATAGACAATGATACAAACAATCTCAAATGTTGTTGATGCTTGCTATCACTTCTTGCACCTTGATTCAAGATGAATCAAGCCCTTCAATTTGTTGTGAATGACCTCCGGTTCCAGCCACCTTAATGAAAAACCTTCCGTTGTTCAAACCTTCGGCTCGACTGATCTTAGACACCAACAAATAAAACCCGGAAAGTCTTCAACACTTCAACGCCCTCGCTACTAAACTGATGAACCTTTCGTTGATCAATTACCTTCGCACCTGCTTGAATGTTGAACGAACTATTCCATAGCAAAAGCCCTCAAAACCTTCTAGTCTTGATGGGTAAAACCCTCAAGGTTTTCTGCAAGAAACACCTGCCCCAATTTCCACTCGAACCGGATCTTCAATCAACGCGTTCGAACCTTATCACCCTTGAACAAGACACCAATCACAACAAAAATGATTGTGTATATTTGTGGATTTGTGTGTTGTTTGAAGGATGAAGATGAAGAAATATGTTGCACCTATTTCACGTTTCTTGCCCTGACAATTTACTCAAGATTTCAATTGTTAGATTTAAAAAATAAGCAAAACTCTATTTATAGTAATAACCAAAACAATAAACAAAATAGAATTTTAAACACAGCAAGAAAAACAGCACAGCACGCGAACCGTCGACCATAGGGTCGGCGTGCGCTGACCCGTGGGAAATCCTCAGCTCCATGCGCTGAGTGACACGGTCGACGCATGTCTTCATGCGCTGATCCATGGAAAATCAAAACACTCATGCGCCGACTGTACGGTCGACGCATAGCTTCCATGCGCTGAGCCGTGAGAAATGCCAGGCTTCATGCGCCGACTGTATGGTCGACTCACTGCTTGGAAACCTGCAAAAATAACAGCTTTTTCCATTTTGTGCATCCTGCCACATTCAGTCATGACACATATTAAGGTATAATGATTTAACAATGAAAAAGAGGTATAGCAATGAAAAAAGAGATATAGCATGATGAGGTATTGCATGATGCTTCTAATTTGTTTTGTCATCATCGAAAACTCAGAGGCCTGTATTGTGAGACAACTTGCCCTCACATTCTCCCCCTTTTTTATGATGACAACCTGTTGCACACAACATGCGATGTCTTTAATCATAGTTGTACGCTCTCCCCCTTTCTTTTTCAGTCAAAGCATTTGTGGTGGTTGACGCTTTCCTCCCTCTTTGACAACATCAAAAAGAAACCGAGAGCTATAAAGTCTTGACGGATTAACAATATAACTAACATAAAATCAAGAAAAAGCCATACAATATAGCCAACAGATAATAATTAAGCATACACCCATATTAATACATAATATTGATAAGAAACATAAAGTAGCAGCACATAAAGTCTTGACAGAAATTAGGAATTTAAACAAAACACCATAACAAAGTTTGCAACCAAAAACAACGAAAGAGACTATGATGCATGCACTTAAAACAGAAAATGAAACCATAATAAGGCGAACACAAGCTAATAACCCCGTCCACGTCCACGACCACGACCACGCCTCTCATAGAAATAGGGATGACGTTGAGGATGAGCCAAACCAGTGAACTCTTCAGTGATGTTGTTCAGGAAGTCGAGACTCTCAGTGATTGCCCGTTCTTCAGCTTGATGGGAGTGAACGAGAATCTCAAAGCGAGCATCCAGCTGTGTGGAGATTCCACTGATCCGTTCATTTTGAGTTTGCAGCTCAGAGCGAACTTGTTCCATCCGTTCATCCTGACTTCTCATAAAATTCTGCTGTTGTTCCTGCATAGTGGTCATGAAATTACGTTGGTCTAATTGCATGGACTGCATCATTTCCAGAATGTCGGAGTTGTTGGGTGGTTGTTGAGGAGAAGGAGGTGCCTCAGAGCTATGTTGATAGGGCTGATAGAATCTCCCAAGTGTGGTCCACCCAGTGTATTGCCATTCACCCCAGCCTTGGTTATTTTCCTCACTGTCAGTTTCTTGTTGACCCGTGTAAGCAGTCCAGTCATTATTGAGGTTGGAATTTGGTGGCGGCTCTTGATAGTTGAGGTTGAAACTTGGTGGCGGCTCTTGATAGTTGTCTGGAGGCTCATATGTTTGACGCTCTGTATGATCAGCTTGGTCTGGTTGCATTGTGTCAGCAGCCTGTGTATCCTGTTCTTGTTCTTCTTCACTTTCATCTGAGCCATATGCACTTGCTTCATTCTCTTCACCTTCAGACTCATATGCACTCTCTTCACTTGATGATTCTGACTGAGGCATATTTGCGCGGCGATAGAACTTGTACTTCTGGTATTTACGAATCCAGACGTATCCCATCATTGAGAAAACTTTTGGACTGAATTCTTTGTCAGCGGAAATGGAAGTGTATGCAAAGGAGGGGTAGTTCACATTTGCAGAATTGAGGACCTCTTGGATGAAGGATCCATAGGCAAGTGCCGTACTTCGTTTGGAGTCACGCAATTCATACATACGACTCGCAATGTAATACAGCCAGTTGATTTTGATGCCGTGACCCAGGATATGTATGAGATGAACTTCAGCCTGTTCAACCCTTGATAATCCATCCTGTTTGGGCCGCAGAATGCGCGCCACAATCCACTGAAGAATTCTTGCTGAAGTTTTGAGTTTTCCGGAAGTGACAGATCGTGGAAAAGCAGCACTGTTCACAATGTGGTCAGGATAAGGTCGCTTAAGCATACCATTCAGTGCAGTTTTGAACTCATAACCTTCAATTGTACGTGAATCAGTTACTTCAGCCAGAGGAGGTTCATTTTCCTCCACAGTCATATCAAAATATTTGGTCCAAATTTCAGAATTTAGAGATACCTGAGTGGGTCCGATAACGGAGTGGAAATTTTCACCATGAAATTTATCATTGAGACCAGTATAGAATATACGTACCAGGTCTTCACTGTACTTGGCATTGCATTCAAGAAATCTCTCAATGTCGTGGTATGTGAGATAGGTCATGATTTCTCCAAGATGCATGCGTTCGACGACAAGTTCGTAGAATGCATGTTGTCGTACAACCTTTCTTCGACCAATATCCTTGTTGAAGTTCTCTCGGAGAGATGGATGAACAAGAGATTCGGGGGTAATGGGTATTGAGGCAGATGTTGACCCTCTTGACCTCTTTTTGGTGGGTCTATGAGAAGATGAAGCCATGGGTAGAGATTTTGGTGGGTAATGAGAAATGGGAGAATTCTGAAATGAGAGGTTTTTGATGTGGGTTCAGAACAATAGTTTCACCCTTTTTAAGAGAAAACTTAGGGTTTGTTGGAAAGTGGAAGAGACAAGAAGAAGTAGTGGAGAGAATAGATGCAACTCCCTAGGAATATGAGTGGATGCATGTAACTACCATTAATGAGGAGACCTGAAACGAACAGCCAGAAAAATAAAACTGAATTTTTCAGCGAGCCGTCGACCATAGCTCTGCATGCGTCGACGCATGCTGTAAAAATTTCAATAATTTTAAAAGTTGAACAGAGTGCGTCGACCTCTGTTCTTGTATGGTCGACTCAAGACCTAAAAATGCAGAATTTTTCCTGGTTTCATATGACATGATGCTTAATAAATGCAGACAATAATGCCACAACAAAAATGTTCAATCAAGCAATTTAAATACACAACAGATGATTCACATATGCACCATAGTTAATATATTTTACTTTGAGATCACAAATAAAACTTGTATGTAGAGAGAAGGAAGAGGAACAATATCACCTCAATGCCGGATAAGCTTGATAAACAACATATTTGTACTTGCAAAAACATCGAATTTGTTAGAAGTACAAAATATAGATGTGAATGAAATAAGCTGAAATAAGTAAATTATGACTCCCGCTCCGAAATGTCGAGAATACCGAGTTCTCGGTGAATATGAAAGAAAGGTTCGGTGGCTAGCGGCTTAGTAAAAATATCCGCTAGTTGATTCTTAGTATCAACATGTTCAAATACAACGTCGCCTTTCTCAACATGATCACGAAGAAAATGGTGTCGAATTTCGATATGTTTAGTGCGAGAGTGCAATACCGGATTCTTTGTGAGATTAATAGCACTGGTATTGTCACATAAGATTGGGATACGTTCAAGTTTGAGGTTAAAGTCCAATAGTTGTTGCTTAATCCACAGGATTTGAGCACAGCAACTACCGGCGGCAACGTATTCCGCTTCGGCGGTTGACAAAGCAACTGAAACTTGCTTTTTGCTATGCCAACTAACCAAAGAATTTGAAAACAAGTGACACGTACCACTAGTGCTTTTCCTATCCAACTTGCAACCCGCAAAGTCGGAGTCGTAATAACCTAACAACGAACAATCACTACCTTTGGAATACCACAAGCCATACTTTGGAGTACCGGATAGGTACCGAAGTATTCTTTTAACAGCTTTTAGGTGGGATTCCTTAGGACATGATTGGTATCTTGCGCACATACACACGCTAAACATAATATCAGGACGCGACGCAGTGAGATAGAGAAGTGATCCAATCATACCTCTATACCTTTTTACCTCTACGTCCTTACCGCTTTCATCCTTATTCAAATTTGCACATGTAGGCATGGGGGTGTCTATGGCCTTGGATTTTGCCATGTCAAATCTCTTGAGAAGGTCCAAACAATACTTTGTTTGACTCACGAAAGTTCCTTCCTTGAATTGTTTAATTTGCAAGCCGAGAAAGTATGTGAGCTCTCCCATCATACTCATCTCGAATTCACCCTGCATAAGAACAGAAAACTCTCTCACGAGATTCATGTTAGTCGATCCAAAGATTATATCATCAACGTAGATTTGAACTAATATCAAGTTCTTTCCTTGACGTTTAATAAAGAGGGTCGTGTCAACCTTTCCTCTTGAGTAACCTTGATCAAGTAGAAATTTACTTAGGCGTTCATACCAAGCTCTAGGAGCTTGCTTGAGACCATACAACGCCCGTTTTAGTTTATAAACATGATCGGGGTACTCATGAGATTCAAAACCCGGAGGTTGTGCAACGTAGACCTCTTCATTTATGTATCCGTTAAGGAACGCACTTTTGACATCCATTTGGAATAACTTAAAATCTTTCGCACATGCGAAAGCAAGAAGAAGGCGTATAGCCTCGAGTCGGGCAACAGGAGCATAAGTTTCCTCATAGTCGATGCCCTCCTCTTGGTTATACCCCTGCGCGACTAAACGCGCCTTGTTACGAGTTATTACCCCGTTTTCGTCCAGTTTGTTCCTAAACACCCATCAGGTGCCGATTACTCGATGACCTCGCGGAGGAGGGACAAGGTCCCAAACCTCATTTCTAGTAAACTGATTTAGTTCCTCCTGCATTGACAGAAACCAATGTTCATCGAGTAGGGCTTCCTTAGGATTTTTAGGTTCCATTTGTGACACAAAAGTGAAGTGATAACAGAAATTACTTAGCTTCGATCGAGTAGTGACTCCCTTTGTGATGTCTCCGAGAATGTTGTCGATTGGATGATCTTTAGAAGATTTCCAAGCTTGAGGGAGATCATCGTTTGTAGGCGGATGAACTTCCTCGTTTGCTTCATGATATACATCCTTATCCTCCTCAACTTTGACTTTGTCAGGTTGATCAATCTCTGTTTCGCCATCTTTGAGTATGTCTTCTGTGGATGTACCTGCACCATGAACAACACTATCCTTTCCGACATTTCTCGGATAGGACTCATCAAAAGTAACATGCACAGACTCTTCTACAGCAAGTAATCGTTTATTATATATTCTATATGCTTTACTTGAGTGAGAGTATCCGAGAAAGATACCTTCATCGGCTTTGGAATCAAATTTGCCCAAGTTTTCCTTACCATTGTTTAATACAAAACATTTACATCCAAACACGTGCAAGTGAGAGACATTTGGCTTTCGCCCTTTTAAGAGTTCGTACGGTGTTTTGTTTAGAATGGGGCGAATAAGTACCCTATTCAAAACATAGCATGCCGTACTAATGGCGTCGGCCCAAAAATATTTAGGTAAACCACTCTCATTAATCATTGTTCTTCCCAATTCTTCTAAAATACGGTTTTTGCGCTCCACAACCCCGTTTTGTTGAGGAGTGCGTGGAGCAGAGAAGTTATGATCAATACCATGGTTACCGCAATATTCTTCAAACAAATGATTTTCAAACTCACCTCCATGGTCACTCCTTATGGACACTATGTTTGTATTTAACTTGTTTTGGGAAAGCTTAGCAAACTTTTCAAAAGCGGCAAATGTATCACTTTTACTTACTAAGAAGATGGTCCAACAAAACCTAGAAAAGTCGTCCACTATTACGAACCCGTAATGGTTTCCTCCTAGACTTTTGATCCTAGACGGCCCAAACAAGTCCATGTGTAGAAGTTCAAGAGGTCTCGTTATTGAAATTATCTTTTTAGATTTAAATGAGATCCTCGTTTGCTTCCCTTTTTGACAAGCATCACAAAGGTGATCCTTGGTGAACTTTATTTTGGGAATTCCTAAGACTAGGTCTTTTGAGACTACCTTATTGAGTAAATCAAAATTAACATGCGCTAAACGCCTATGCCAAAGCCATGAGTCTTCACTCATAGTTACGAGGCATTTGTCGCTTGTTAATGATACTTCATTTAAGTCAAGCATATATACATTGTTTACTCTAAAACCATTGAACATATTCTTCTTATCATTTTCGTGCACAATTTTGCAACAATATTTTGAAAAAGATACATTGTATCCTTTGTCGCACAATTGGCTAATGCTAAGCAGATTATGTTTAAGGTTTTCGACAAGCAATACATCGGAAATCATAGCAGAGGCGGAATTACCTACACTACCTTTGCCTAGTATTGCTCCGCGGTTGTTATCACCATAAGTTACATACCCTTTCTTCTTAGCCACAAAGTCTATGAATAAGGATATGTCTCCAGACATGTGTCTTGAGCACCCACTATCGAGAACCCATCTTCTCTCGGTGGTCTCGACACATTTCACCTGTCAAAACATAATTAGCACAAGGAGGTACCCAATGGCATATTGGGTCCTAATAGGTTAGCGACAAAATGGTTGCATTTGGGCAACCATTGGTAGATGCCTTTAGGAACAAGAAATCTTCTAAAACGACATTTACCAATGGAGTGGTCTTTCCTGCAACAGTATAAGCAAGCAAAATCAACTTTAGAGACACTTTCACTTGCTTGATCCCTAATTACATATGCATATTTTTGGTATGGATTAATCATACTTTTTCTAAAATCCTTTTTATCAATAGCAAATGTAATTTTAGGCTCGAGTGCCTTGTTTAATTTGGCCTTGAGGTGTCTTACCTCACCTTGCCAAATATGACAAGTGCCACACCCGAAGTTGAAAGGGTTTCTATCGTCCTTACAATCCGATTCATTGCCTTTCACAATGGAAGCCTTTAGGTCCTCTAATTTCTTTTCGGACTCTTTAACCTTATGCTCTAAATACGTAAAGATTTTCTTATTAGAAGAAAGTTTCTTGAAGGCTTCAACTGCTTCATTATGTAAGGCATGAAATGCGGCTAGTAATTCTGAATGTGACATATTTGATGACTTGTCATATTTAGAGTTACGTACCTGTTTTTTCTTGTTTTTCTGATTTGCGGAGAGGCATAGATTCACGGACTCTTCTTCATCACTAGAACTTTTATCAGAGAAGGAAGAGTCGCTGTCACTTTCCCAAGCTATGTACGCTCTCCTTGGCTTTGAAGATTTCTTGTGTGATTTTGATGATTCCTTGTCCTTTCCCTTTTTATTCAATGGACAGTCCGGTTTGTAGTGACCGGGCTTTCCACACTTATAGCACGTCCCTCTAGTCTTTTTACCTTTCGAGTCATCATCCTTGGAGTGTCTTGATTGTTTCCGGAAGTTTACCAGGTTCTTCTCGGAATGTTGTATGTCGTTCTTCCTTACGTAACGGTTATACCTTTTAACAAACAACCCCATATCTTCACTTGTGTCTTCTTCTTCTTCGTCGCTCGAGGAATAATCATTTTGCTCTTTTGCTTGAGACTTCGAGGAGGAAGTCTTGAGAGCTATCGATTTCTTTTCACTCACCTTCGCTTTGTCTTTCTTTTCCATCTTTTCACGTTGGTCTAAGCTCAAGAGTACCTGTTCATGCTCTTGCAATTTGCCAAACAATGTTGTCAAGTCTAATGTGGTAAGATCATTTGCCTCTTTGATGGCGGTCACTTTTGGTTGCCATTCCCTGTTGAGACATCTCAAAACTTTATTAGTAGCAACATCATTGGAAATAGGCCTACCTAGTGAATGTAAGCGATTGATAAGATGAGTGAATCTCTTTTGCATGTCGGCAATGGTTTCCCCTTGCTGCATGAAAAAGAGATCAAACTCTTGTATAAGAGTGTTGATTCTAGCTAACTTAACATCGGCTGTCCCCTCATGGGCTATTTGTAGTGAATCCCACATGGCCTTAGCAGTAGGACAATGGGATACACGGTAATATTCATCTACACCTAATGAGGAGATTAAGATGTTTTTAGCTTTCCAATCATAATTGTATTTTTTCTCATCGTCATCGGTCCATTGTGCTTCATGCTTTGGCACAACTACATTATCCGCATTGGTCATAGTAATTTCTATTGGACCATTAAGGATAACGTTCCATATTTTTTTATCTAAGGAGTTGATATGCACACGCATACAGTCTTTCCAATAACTGTAATTTTCACCGTTGAAAATAGGAGCCCTATTGTACGCCCCTTTAGGTTCGTTTGCCATTTTCTATCTCGTTGTATTTGAAGCACCGAATAACCGGAGCTCTGGATACCACTTGTTAGACTATGGCACGGATCTAGAAGGGGGAGGGGGTTGAATAGATCCCCAATTAAAATTTGAGTCGGCGCTACCAATTTAAAATTGGTTTTGAAAATGTTTTAAGTGCGGAAGCGGCCGAGGAAAAATATAGTCTAAAAACAAACGGTTATTGGAAAACCGGATATACGTAAGCCTATGGATTTATGACAATTCGGAAAAATAAAATCACAACACAAACTATGCTTATCAATTGTTTACTTCAATTTGCAAGGTTGCCTAGTTCCAATGATTAACTAGACACACAAAAACTAGAAGCAAAATAAGACAATTTTAGTTCAGGACTTTTGTCGAACAGTTTGTGTGCACAAATATCTCAAAGGATATTTATGTTGAGTAAGGGATTGGAAATGCCCTAGTACAATATTTTTATTGTACTTAGTAGTTAAAAACAGAGTTTCACCACCTTACTCAATTTGTATCACAGTTTGACAATAATCACTTAAGCTAGAATCACTTATTTTATAAGCTGAATTGAAAATGACAGAAAATGAAGAACACACGATTTGATGAGGCAGTTCCCCCGTCGTCCTCACTTCGGGGTACGTCTGCCCTCAATTCTAAAATTAGAATTGAGATATATTGAATATATATCACCTGTTGGAATGAACAGTTTACACAAGAGTTGATAGACAATGATACAAACAATCTCAAATGTTGTTGATGCTTGCTATCACTTCTTGCACCTTGATTCAAGATGAATCAAGCCCTTCAATTTGTTGTGAATGACCTCCGGTTCCAGCCACCTTAATGAAAAACCTTCCGTTGTTCAAACCTTCGGCTCGGCTGATCTTAGACACCAACAAATAAAACCCGGAAAGTCTTCAACACTTCAACGCCCTCGCTACTAAACTGATGAACCTTTCATTGATCAATTACCTTCGCACCTGCTTGAATGTTGAACGAACTATTCCGTAGCAAAAGCCCTCAAAACCTAGTCTTGATGGGTAAAACCCTCAAGGTTTTCTGCAAGAAACACCTGCCCCAATTTCCACTCGAACCGGATCTTCAATCAACGCGTTCGAACCTTATCACCCTTGAACAAGACACCAATCACAACAAAAATGATTGTGTATATTTGTGGATTTGTGTGTTGTTTGAAGGATGAAGATGAAGAAATATGTTGCACCTATTTCACGTTTCTTGCCCTGACAATTTACTCAAGATTTCAATTGTTAGATTTAAAAAATAAGCAAAACTCTATTTATAGTAATAACCAAAACAATCAACAAAATAGAATTTTAAACACAGCAAGAAAAATAGCACAGCACGCGAACGGTCGACCATAGGGTCGGCGTGCGCTGACCCGTGGGAAATCCTCAGCTCCATGCGCTGAGTGACACGGTCGACACATGTCTTCATGCGCTGATCCGTGGAAAATCAAAACACTCATGCGCCGACTGTACGGTCGACGCATAGCTTCCATGCGCTGATCCGTGAGAAATGCCAGGCTTCATGCGCCGACTGTATGGTCGACTCACTGCTTGGAAACCTGCAAAAATAACAGCTTTTTCCATTTTGTGCATCCTGCCACATTCAGTCATGACACATATTAAGGTATAATGATTTAACAATGAAAAAGAGGTATAACAATGAAAAAAGAGATATAGCATGATGAGGTATTGCATGATGCTTCTAATTTGTTTTGTCATCATCGAAAACTCGGAGGCCTGTATTGTGAGACAACTTGCCCTCACAGTTTGTTCATGAGACGGATTTGCAAATGTTTTCAGATTCCAGTTTGTTTTGACATGAACTGGTTTGGATCTTGGTGTTTGGACATCTAGATTCTGGATTATCCAGATTTGGAGACGGGTTATGGAGTTTTTTTGGATATCCAAATTTTTTGGATCCGTTTGGCTCTTTTATGACTTGTTTGGCTGGCAAAATTATTTTTCCAAAATAATCTCTTTTTCTCAAAAACCTTTCTCTCTCTCTCTCTCTCTCTCTCTCTCTCTCTCTCTCTCTCTCTCTCTCTCTCTCTCTCTCTCTCTCTCTCTCTCTCGCTCTTTCTCGAAAAAAATTTGAACAAGTATTGTTGGGTTGTGCCGGGGTCGAAAAGTGGAGTCGGGAGTTGGCGACAGAATGTTTCGTTGCCCTCCCGACATACCCGATGATGATAATTTGTTGAGGGTATCATAACAACTGAAACACCATTTTTGGATAAAAATTAATTCTACCCAATTAACAATTATTTTCATGTGTCTGGTTTTGCAGGTTCGAAGAGTCGAAGTTTGAAGATCAGGCGTGAAGAGTTCTTAGGAAAATTAGGATCTAGGATTTAATTTGTATTTCCAAATAAATTTTGTAATAAGAATTGTATAGAACTTGAATAGATAAATCCCATCTTTAATAAAATGAATTTTTTATTCTCCGACTAAGTTCATCTGGATAAAAATTTAACGCTTCAACATCCGAATTCAACAGCCAAACATCTTGCACAACTTAGAATTAAATTACATCCAACACAACTTCCGAATTCAAATGAATCCCTTGCAAATTAACTCGTACTAGATAAAAAATCGGGGAATATGGCCTTGAACAGATAAACAGAGAAATTCAATTTAATAGCAAAATGAAACTTTCCTCCGTATTTAAAATCCAGACTGTATCTCGAGTAACCTGACATTGTAACCTGAATCAACTCGACTGATACTCGTGATCAAACCAATTGATATTTATTATAAACTCAA
Source organism: Lathyrus sativus (assembly GCA_963859935.3). NCBI lineage: Eukaryota > Viridiplantae > Streptophyta > Magnoliopsida > Fabales > Fabaceae > Lathyrus > Lathyrus sativus. Next base: position 671,230,999 of record OZ012735.1, on the reverse strand, counting down.
TGCGAACCACAGTTCCACTGTTCCTCTAAAATTGATTTATAACCAGTAGAAAAAAAAGGAAAATGTGCTTTGGCTAGAATAAACCTGACGTCAAAACTGTCGTAAAATTCAACCCATTCTCAGATAAAAGTCGCATGATTCGGAGATAGAAACCCTAATCGTTTGAGGAATTTCTGATAACGACTTTGCTTCATAATCATCAACAGACCATAGATTAACGACCCTTCGCACACAATGTTATTATTCTTGCACAAACAAACAGACTGAGCAAACCGGTTAGCGGTTAGTTAAAACGAAATGCAGAATGAAATGAAATGCAAAATGAACCTGATGATCTAAGGGTAAAATTTGGGGTATGACAATTATCAATCCAGACACTAAGCACATATCTCTGGCGTCAGTACCAAAGATATTGTTTCCTTCCATTTCTCTAACCTTCCTTCCAATGGTCTCTACACTTTCCTTCAACCTTTCATGACGTTCGTCCCCTTCTTCAGACATATCAGGGATCTCATATACTTGCTGTTGGTTGTGAAAAATAGGATGTATTTGAGTTTGTACAAAAGCCTGAGTATAAGTCAGAATAGCTTGAGGAATTTCTGACCCCAAAGGAATTTCTTGTTGAGTAGTTGACATTGTGAAAGGTGGAGGCACAAAACTCTGAGATAATCCATAAGCTGGCACATTTTCAGCAATGACTATTATTGGTGTTGGTTCCATAGTCGCATTGGTGATTTTAGAAAATACAATGGTTTGAGTGTCCATCTTCGTGTTGATAACCTGCAGGACTTCCACGATCTGCCTCCCGTGCAAGTCTTCGAGTTCATTATTGACCCTGTCCAATTCCACGTTCTGCTCAGCCATTCTTTGACGAGCTCGGGCTCGGGTATTGTACTGGTGTTGAGAATTCAGTGTGAACAGCTGGAGATGAGACAACGAGATGAGCCAGAGAACAAAAAATGCATATGTAATGCTTATGAATGCAAATGAAAATTCAAAAACAAAAAAAGCAAAAACATTTAAGGAACCCAAAACTATGTTTACAAACATTATAAAAATGGAGAATAATCACAGAACAATACGACATCTTCATAAATTAAAGACTGGGAGTTTTACAAAACATTCATTACACATTCAAAAGCCAAAGTACAAATCAAACAGCAAAATACAGAAATTAAAGGCCTAATCCTTCGGACGAGAGGATCCTTCATCTCCTTGCAAATTCCTTCCTTCATTCTGACGGAGCAGTTTATGAAGTTCTTCATTTTCTTGAATGACCATGAAGTATTTGTCCTTCCAAGCCTTCTTCTCCTTTTCAGCTTCAGCCAAAGCAGTCATCCCCTTTGAGGGAATGTGACGTCAAGCGTACACAATTTGAGCCTTAAGCACTGGGTTTTTCTCCTCTTCAAAGAAAAATATCCTCAAAAAGACCGGATTGGGTTCATCCTTCATCAGGTATCCAGGCTGACGGCGAGCTAGGATAGGGTTGTAACTGATACATCCTTTAGTGCCAATAAGAGGCACATTAGGGAAATCTCAGCAGCTATGGGTCATGGCGACTCCTATATACATGGGATTATACCGCTTGATATCTGAGTGCTTGAGTGATAAAATCTTTTTTGTCCACGAGAGCTCATCCTTCATATCCCAGAGTAATGCTGAGCTTGGCAAGTGCGAAATAAACTACTTGCAAAGGAGATCTGTGCAAAAAATGACCTGGCCTTCCCCATAATAGTTCTTCAGATGGATGAAGTAGTACGCATCAGCTAACAGAGTGGGAACACGATTCTTAATCAGAAAGATGTTGATATCATTCTCATCAACAAAGTCATCAACGTTCGGGAACAGGAAGAGTCCATAAATTAACAATTCTAGGATGGCCTCAAAGGCTTCAGAATCTTTCATATTAGCGTAATACTAAGCTTTCTAAAACAAAAACATAACGGGTAATCCAGAGGAACCTCCTTTGACAGTCATATGAGCCTGCATTTCTGTCAGCTCTAGATGCATAACCTCAACATTAAACTTTTCACTTGGAGTCCCTTCTCTTCCAGAAAATGTCTTAGAAGTGACACACAATCCCATCAATGCAGAGTATTCCTCCATTGTCGGTAATAGTTGGTAATCTGGAAATGTGAAGCAATGATAGATTGGATCGTAGAACAGCACAAGCGCCACTAACATCCCTTCATCCACTTGGAGTCTCAGCAATGGAAAAATACTCCCATATTTGTGTTTGAATGCTAGAGGATCTTCCACTAGACCTCCCAACTTCCTTAGATTTCCCAACTTTGGACTCTTGAATGTGTACCTTAGAGTTATTATCTTTCCATAATCCATTCTATAATGTCTGCAAAACAAATTTAAGTTCTTTGAATGATTAGCAAAACATGAATGCAATGCGAATGCAATTGGTTTTAAGGAACTCAAGAGATAAATTGCAAAGAGAAACACTTTTAAAAGAAACTTCAATTTATTAATAGTGGGAAAAGTTATAACTTTGAAGTACAAAACAAGAAATTCAAAATACAAAAGGATACAACTAGGCCCAATGGGTCTCAAAAGATACTACCTAAGAAGTCATATCCCATGCATCCTCTTCTACCTCTTCAACTCGGTGTTCTCTAACACAAGCTTGTCGATGATCCCTTTCCAAGAACCTGATGTTGGAGGAATGTTTGAATACTCGTGAGTACTGGGAACCATTTGCACGCTAGAGAAAAATAAATTCTCTTGTGCCACATGCCTCTCTACAATACGCCTCTCGAGCAACTCAATCAAATCATCTTTCTTCTTTAATTGCTTCTTTATCTCCTTTTGTTTAGCATAGATGGTATGATACTTTCCTTCTCACGTGTCTCGTTCAAGTTTCATCCTTTCTAATGCTTCTTGATACTTCTCCATACATCTCAATAGGAATGGTAGATGACGATGCAGCAATAGGCTGTGAAGGCTTCTCAAGGAGATATGACATCTTGAGGTCACGAGCTCGAGATTGAACCCACTGAATGAATGGCTCAAAAGCTACCCCTTTCCTCTTTCCCAAATCATTCTTAGTTCTCTTATGAATTGTTCCCCAAGCATGTAAAACTTTATCCTTAGTCTTTGCACTAGCCTCCACATTAAGATAAAAGAAATTAGATAATAGGATGTTGCTAGGTTTTTCCTTCATAGGAAACCCAAATTGACACCTCGCAAGAATATGATTGTAGTTAATTCCCCCTAGGATACTAAGAGGTACATTAGGAAAAGAACCACAACTATCAATGATGACTCCATTATTGTAGGCTAGGTCATACCAATGCACATCGGTGTGAGTAAGAGACATGAGTCTTTGAGACCATCGAAGCTTGTTTGGATTTTCCTTGAAGAGATCAGTCCGAGGCAAGTTGAAATAAACCACTTGTAAAGTAGAGGAGCACAACACAGAATGGTCCCACACTTCTTAAGGATCCTATGATGAATTGAGTGATAGGTATAACCAAGTAGTGTAGGTACATGGTTCCCACTTAGAAAGATCTGAATGGCGTTGACATCCGTAAACTCTTCAACATTAGAAAACATAACCAACCTGTTGCGGTGAAATTTGGATGTCAAGCTATTGATTAACTTGAATCTTAATTCATTTACAACCGTCTTTTATTTATCCGAAGGAAAGGTTAAAGGAAGGGAAAAACCTATTTTTGCATTGTAAACACAACGCGGGGAGAGATCTAAAGTTCGGGGGTTGGTTAAGTTTAGGGAAGGTATTAGCATCCTAAACCTCTGTAGTACTCTACAGGAACCTCTTGTTTTAAATATTTGTTACTGCTATGTTATCTGCTTAAGGTTATGCTAAGGGTTAAGGGTGAAGAGAAAAACCTAAGGGGTTAGTCCTAAGTATACTCGCCAAGACGTCGCATCTTGTGCCTACATATCCTGACGGGAATGGAATCAGAGTATCTGTAGTTCCCCTCACAGAGGGAGATGAGGAACTTTTTGACTATGGTCAAGGTTCCTGGGGGAAAGTAAGTGTTCATAAGGAAACACTTAGTTTGGAGTATGGCAACTCCTATTTCTACGTTAAAGTTCGATTTAAAAGGGTGTAGGATAGGTATTCTACGGCGGGAAACTTATGTGGAGTGCGGCGACTCCTAATCCTAAGGCTAGGATGAAGGGTTGGATGTCCACGGTGGGACGTCTAAACGTGAGTACGGCGACTCGGGTCTTAAGGCTAGGATCGGCTAAGGTAGAGGTATTGACTCGGCAGTCAAACTGGGTATCCTTTCCTTCGGAGGGAAAGTAAAGCGGATGAATGGATGATGGTAAACTGATATGCACGTGATAATAGTTTGTAAATGCGGGATATGATTGCAACGAGAACATGGTTAAACGTGGAATTAAGTGATGGAAACGTAATTGACTTAGCGGTTAGAAGAATGGATTTTAGTTGTTTTTGTGATTTTTGAGGATTTTATGTAATCAGAAAAAGTATTAGAATTTGGATTATAAAAAGTGTTTAAATTAAACGTTATCTACTATTATAATAAAACTAAATTTTGAAGTTCTAAGAAAATGGATTAGAGATTAGAGAAGTTTATTTTTTTTTCATTTTTGAATTTAGATATATATTTTTGGTTTTATAAAAAAAAGAAAGGTAAATTAACTTTAAAGAAGAATTTTTATTATTGAATTAAAGTTTAAAAACTAAACTAATTAAACTAAATTTTATTCATTTATATTTTTATTATAAAATAAAACAGATTAATATTATCTAAAAATTAATCAATTACTTATTTAAAAAATCCGTTTTCTTTTTAATAAAATAATATATATATATATATATATATATATATATATATATATATATATATATATATATATATATATATATATATATATATATATATATATATATATATATATATATATATATATATATATATATATATATATATATATATATATATATATATATATATATATATATATATATATATTTTAAAGATTTTTATTTAATTAGTTGGTTAGTGATGGTTAGTGTTAGTTTATTAATTATATAAATAAACAATTACAAAATAGCAAAACATTAAAAACTAAAAAAAAAAATAAAAGTAAAGAAAAGAACACGGGCAGGCTGGGTGATGAACTCCCATACCCGACCCGGTTTGTGACCAAGTAAGGGGGAAGAGAATTAGGGTTAGAACCCCAATTCTGAAAAACGGTGGCCCCCAAATTCAATCTTCCTCTCTCCCAATTTCTTTCTCCCTCTCGATCCGCCCTTTCTCTCATGCGTGATTCGCGTTTTCTCCTCTGATTCGTCTCCAATCTATTTCTTCTAATCTCTTGCATCAATCATAAACAACAAATTGTCATTAGCAAAAAACTTACTGTTTAATGTCGTTTTCCGCAGATTTTCGAAGATGGTGGTGGTGGATGGGTGGTTTCGAAGTGGAAACAAGGAAAGCGGCGAAATGGGAGTTTCCGACGCGATGGTCCCAACGGCGGCGGAAGGGGATGGAGTTTCGAAAGTCTTGACGGGGTGATGGGATTGCGATTTCCGGTGGCGGCGGAGGGAGAATGCGAGATAAGTTCGCTTCTTTTCGATTTAGGTTTTTGTTGAATTTGGGGTTTTTTGTGTTTGTTAATCTGTAATTGGTGAACCTCTGCGAGTTTTATGTCGAACCCCCTCCTTGTCTTCGTGATTTCGTTCCTTCTTATAGGTTCAGAAATTTGATTGAAATAATGGTCATTGAATCTAAATTTCCTCTTTCGTATTTTCTTGTCTGAAGCAGGTTTTGTGCTATATTAATTGTTCTTGATTTCATCCTTTGACAAATTAGAATATGTAATTGTTGAGTATGGGACATTAAGAACTTTCCAAATTACTTCGATTTATGTCTGATGGTGTTAGGAAGTCGTGGAACTCTATTAACTTCATTGTCTGACTGTAATGAATTTCCACTTGAATATGTCCCTGTATGTTTTGGAAAGAAATTTTTTGTATTGGGCCACGTTTGGTTTTATTGCTGAAGTAAATTTTTGTTGTTGATTATGGTTTGAGAACTTTCCTGTTCTAGCTGAAACATGTCTGATTTGGTTTGGAATATGTCTGAGATAGTTTTGGAAACAAATTGGATTTCTGCTTTGTAACCTGATGGCTTGTATTCCAAATTCAACCGCAGTAGCTAATGTTTGGCTTTTTTTTTTCCTGCCGGTGTATGATCAAGATTATGGTGATGGATTTTTGTCTTGAAGTTACGTGGACTCTCTTTAGGTGGAAATAAAGTACAGGATACTTCAACGAGCATGAAAACGTCCAACGATTATGCCGGTAAGCCAACACAACATGAGGCATAAGAGATACAGATCTTAGTTGCAAGCTGACAGCCTCTAAGATGGGTTCTCTAAAGGACTCAAAACTTCCCATTCATTTTTTGGGCAGGACTTTCAGAGTCCCGTGTAAACGGCAGGAAAAATATTAACAGGTTTAAGGTTTTGTGTATATAAATTACTGCATGTACTGTTTGCATCCACAGTAGAGCTGAATTTATGTTGTGTCTACTCTACCAGAAACAAAATAGGAAATCCAAATGATCCTAGTGTGAAGCCGCCCGTGGTTCCTAAATAGGAGTTATCTCAATCAACTTCGGCGCCGAAAATTGAGGTATGCAAATCTTTTGATGAAACTTTCATTATAATTTCTTGCCCGAAAGTAGTGTGGTCTATACTTGGAAGTACAACTATTTCATGACAGTTGATGCTTGACATGTACCATTATTTTCCTTACAGGTTCAACATGAAACTTCACAACCGTCATTTGATAGTCGGAAGGTTTGTTTAATCTTTATATTCTTATGGTAAATGTACTGAGTGCATAATTTGGTGCTGAGACACCTTCTTTTCAATCTCTTCTCCTTAAGCAAAAATTCCATGATCTTTGAATCGACCTCTTGCATTTTTACTCTAAACTTCCACTGATTTCTCTCTTGTTGCATGCATGTGCTTCATGCGACACTTTTCTTGAGCGGAACTTCACAGAGCATGAGAATGACGAAGTGCCGCGCGTTGGTCGGTATTGATCAAGCAATTGCCACGGTTATCCACTGCTACTTTGACTGTATCTGAACTTTTTCTTTACATTTAGTGTTGGACCGAATAACCGCGGCTTTCCATTTACTGACGGAATTGTTATTTGTTGCAGGAGTAGTGATTTTGAGTGTCCTATTTTCAAGAAGAACTGAAAACTGCCAGTTTGCTAAACTCAATGCTTGTTGTGATTACACTGACATTTTATTTCCATCTTCAACTTGACTTGTTTGTTCATGTTATGGTTGTGACTTGTAACTCAGCTCATTCACTTAAAAACTCAACTTCATTTTGACAGCAGGTTGGGGACTAGAGATGTTGTTTGATGATGATGACAAATTGCTTTTGAGACTGTGATATCAACACCATGGATACGACACTGTATTGGTGAGGACTTCACGGTTGTTGCCTTTGGGAGCTTCTTGGATGGAGCTAACGGCGACCTACCGTTCTCTTCCTGTGAAAAATTTCAAGAGAATGATGTTCCTATATGTTTTGCAGGTGATACGTTATCCACTTCAAAGGAGAGTTAGCAAACAAATACGTCCGAGTTGAAGCGACAACTGCTACCAATACATCCATAAGTGTACCGACGGTGTTCCAAAAGCAAACTCAACAACTTTGATACGTTTCCACTTTACGGCTGTGAAAGGAAACCACATGTGGCGTAGCATGTAATCCATTTTAAACATATAATACAAAGGTTTTCTTCTGCAAGCATTTGGTAGTGCACCAGAATCCTTATCACAAAGGTAATCTGATTAAATAACCTCTCATGCGTGTAAAGGATAGTTGTTTTGGGTACTAACTAACGATACTCTTGTGTTTTGCAGCTTTCAAGACCAAAATTCAAGGATTGATTTAACATTTAGGATGTCAGGAAAGCGGATTGGAAGTGATATGCTACGGTATGATCGAGTTCTGTTTAGCTCCAACCCAGTCTATTCTTATTGAACCGTCCGAATCGAAGGACTCAAATTAAATGGCAGCAAGTTGCTAACTATTAACATCCTGCAGTTTTAGTTTAGGGGCTTGTCGCGGTGAAAATCGGATACCAAACTATTGATTAGTTTGAATCTTTAATTCATTTTGCAACCGAACTTTGATTTGTCCAAAGGAAGGGATAAAGATCGAAATTCCCACAATGCAATGCAAATGCAAGCTAGATTGTTTAGGTTCGGGGGTTGGTTAAACTTAGGGAAGATATTAGCATCCTAAGTTTCTGTAGTATCCTACAGGAACCTCTTGTTTTATATTGTTTATTGCTAAGTGTTTATCTGCTTAAGGTTTAAAGACCTAGGAGTTTATTTCTAAGTATACTCGATAAGATATCACATCTTATGCCTACATATTCTTACGGGAGTGGAATCAGAGTATTTGTAGTTCCCCTAAAGGGTTAGAGGAGTTCTTTGACTGTGGTCAAAGTTCCTACAGGTTTAGGGTAGTTGTTTGATTGATTTTAGGAGAAGAGATGTGTCTTCATTTTAAGGGAGATTTAACCGCCACAAGGTGTAGGAAAATAGTCTTTGCATCGTCTTAAGAAAAGGACTTAAGTACTCGGATTGTTTGATGAGTATGCCTTTATTTCTCTTAAGACAAAGTCCCTACGGCTTGATTGTATTGTTGTGGGGTGGAGATTCTATCTCACTTAAGATGATTTGGCATCTTTTCTCTATTGTGTTTGAATATATTGTTTTGAATTGATTGTTTGAATATTGTTGTAGTATTGAGTGAGTTTGTATTGTATTGTGTTGTATTGTTTTCCTATGTTGTAAAATAAAGAACAGTCCCTCCTATGGGGTAGGATTTATCCTAGGAGATCGACTTGAATGGGATCAAGGATCAAGGGGAGGATGATGCAAATGTGAATGCATACGCACGATTGTTGGGATCATGCGCAGATTCTTCCTTTGGACGGATGCAATGCAGAAATATAAATGACGGTAATGAAAATTGCTTGTAAATGTAAAAGGGCGGAAAATTTAATCCATACACGAACGCATGAAAGCGCTGAGTGAGTGTGTGAATTGTGAATGTACGGAAGCGTGCACGATTGATCGAATGCGGGAGATTGATTAAGTTGTAGGATTTGACTTTAAGTGGGCCGAGAAAATGTTGATTTAGACGATGTTGAATTTGTTTATTAATTTTAAATGAAAGTTGGTGAGGAATTGAGTTTTAATAAGAGTTGGATTGATCTTTTTTGAGAAAATGTTAATTAATTTGGTGAGATTAATTTTAAGAAATTATTTAGGGGAAACATGTGAGATTAGTTTTTTTTTAATTATTATTATGTAAAAAAGGGTTATTATTAAAGTTTAAGTTTATTTAGAAAAAAATGTTTTAATAATTATCATACGAACAAGTTAATTATAAAATAGTTTTAGTTTTTTTTTATTGTTAAGTAAATATAAATCCAAAAATTATAAGAAAAGTTTTTTTTTAATTAATAAAAAGGGACAGGTTATTAGTTTATTAAAAAGTTATTAGGTGCAATTTTAAGATTGAAAATCACTTAGGTTTTTTAAATGAATATTAAATAAGTGAAATGGGTTTTACTAAATAAAATGGTTTATTAGTAAGAAAAACAAAATAATTATATTATTAGGAAATAGATTGAATTTTGTTAAATAGTCAAAAAAAGGTTATTTAAAAAAGGATTTTTATTAATGTGAACAATATATGTGACATTTTAAAAAAAGAGGAAGTCGATGGAATAAATGGTAAAGTAAAAATTGAAGTATTAAATAATTAAAAGATTAGTGAAACAAACTAACTAAAAAGAAGATTAATTAAAATATATTGATAAATTTAGAGAAAAACAGATTCGTTAAACGAAAAAAGATAAATTATTAGTTCAAATTAAATTGAAATGGCTGCTTTGAAAAAGGTTAAATAATAGGTCACTTAGTTAGATTAAATGTTAATGGTATAAATTGGATAGTCATTAGATTAATTATATTAAATATTAAAATGATTGTAAGATTAATTAGTGGTAGATTAAAGGTCTGATGGGTTAATTATATGTTAATGAGCAGATTAAGGATTAAGGGAGAGGGCGATTGGATCAGGTGCAGTAGAGCAGTGAAGGTGCATCGTGAGGAGTGAGTGGGGTGCGATCTGAGACCTGTGATCGTGGTCTGATAGTGATCGTGTGGGTGCAAAGTGAGGGTACACCGTATGTCTGTGGGTGTATGTACATGATAGCAACAATATAAACAAAAAAATTGGAAAAAACAACGAAACCCTAATCCCCATTCGCGTTCGCTTCTCCGTCTCCGCCATTGCCCATCCTTCTTCTCCTTCTAACTTCTCCGTCTCCTTTCTTCTCTTCTCTTTCTTGCTTCCGTTATCGTTTCTTCTTCTTTCTCGATCGCCGCTTTCCTCCCTTCGCTCTGAGCTTCTCCTTCCTTCTAATTTCCTGCGTATATTAACAAACAAGCAAATTAAAACATCAGCGAAGATTCTCACATTCAATGCTTTTTTTTAGGTTTTGACGGCAAGCGAGTGGTTGATTTGCGGTCCGGGTTGAGGTCTTGATGTGGACGGAGGCTTATTGCGGTGTGCGTGGGCTTGCGATGAAAGGTGATTTCGCGGCTCGCGGTGGACGAAGAGGGCGATTTGTGGTTTTGAAGGTGGTGAGCGATTTGCGGATGGCGCAAGGGTTTGAGGGTTTTAAACGAACACGGAGATAAGTTCTTCTTCAATTCATTCTGCGATTTTGGCTTCTTTTTTTTTTTTTTGAAGTTTGGGATTTTCTGTGGAACTTTCTGTGAATTGTTGTGAATTTTTGTGTTAAGAATCGAATTCTGATATCCCCTCCTTCATCTCAATTTCTTGTCCTTTATAGGTACACGCAGATCCTCTGGGTGCAGGATTGATGGCTGGAATTAAAGCGCTGATCCTTTCTTTCCGTATTCGTCTGCTATGTTCGGCCTCAAAAGACAAAGTGGTAAATTACTTTCTATTCTTAAGGCAACATGCTCTTATCCTGCTTTAGAATGCATTAAAATTGTCTGAGGTTTCAAATTGTGGTTTTATTGTTTGATTGCAGGAGTAAATGCTATTGGCATTCTTGACCTATTTGGATTTTGAACCGTGTCCTGCTATGTTTTTAACTCTGGAGATGTGTTGTTGGCGTCCTTGGGGAGGGTTCTTTGACAGTGATAAATCATCAGGAGATACACTCGTCCCTAGCTCTGCTGATTCAGTTATTTCAACTATGCTTTCACCATGTGCTGTCAAAGTTCCACTATCTGTTTCACTGGGGAAAGAAGTGTATTTTGCAGGGTGATACATACTTTCCTCTTTTACAGTCAAACCAAAATCCGGTAGAGTTGTATTTTCCTCAAACTGTTTTCCATGAACGGATAATTCGTTGATTTTCTTGTCATAATATTGCATACCTGTAATACCCAAATTTTTACTCCTAAGATCCCACATTTCATTTGCATTTTTGCATACACAAACAAGACCATACTTTTTGGTTCTCCCAGCGCACTTGTGTTTTCTACTTGTTTTATGTTTGTTTCTGTTTACTAACCTCTAACCAAAATACCAAAAATATTTTGCAATTTTGCTTGTTTCTTCTTCTTCTCTGTGTGTTTAGGTTTTTGCAAGGAGATTGATGGCAAGGACATTCATTCAAGTCTAAATCAGATGGAAGTTTGACCTCATCTTGGTCAAACTATCAAGAGATTTCTTTAAGTGTAAATTGGTTGTGGCAGTGGGTTATTTTCTCAGGAAATGTGATTGTTTACGATCAAGTTGTCCTATATCAGAATTCATCAAGCTTTCAAGTAGTGTTTTATGAGAAGTTTGTCCCAGTTTTAATCGAAGATTCAAAGTTTTGTCTGTACAAGTCAAGTTTGGTGGATGTTCAATCAAGATGTTTGTTTTGGGATGCAAGTACAAAGTGTTTATTCAAGCGTGCCATTTCCAAGTGATTCTAGAGCATGATTGAAGAGATTCGGAGCATTATGACAAAATAACCAAAGGTTGATGGCGAGCTCATTTATGCATATGCAAACATTGAGGCTTATGTACATAGAATGTTGGCACCTTTAAGAAAAGCACATTCTTCAACTAGGTCTCACGAAGGGAAGGAAAATGGTTTCATCTCAGGTGGTAGTGATGAGCAATCAAGCATCTCTAATTTTGAAAGTGAACCAAGAAACCTGACACATGGCTCTAGAGAACAGGAGGGGACATCCTGTGGGGAGTCATCTTTCCAACTTGCTTTAACTAATGATGGATGTTTTAGCTGTGAGCCCATTGAAAAGGCATCTGTGATAAAACCCAGTGCACATATAAAGGTTTTTCTTGACTGGACTGAGAGAGAATATGAATTATATGATGCCAGCTATCTAAGAGATCTTCCCAAAGTCCATAAAACCGGTTTCACTGTAAAAAAACCCCGCCAAGAAGCTATTTCTTTGTTTTCATGCTTGGAGGCATTCTTGACTGAAGAACCTCTAGGGCCAGATGACATGTGGTACTGCCCTCAATGCAAGGAACACAGACAGGCTACAAAGAAACTGGACTTGTGGAAATTGCCAGAGATTCTGGTTTTTCAATTGAAACGATTCTCATATAGCAGATACTTGAAAAACAAACTTGACACCTTTGTGAATTTTCCTATTCACAATCTTGATTTGACCAAGTATGTGAAGAATAAGGAAGGACAACCCTATGTGTATAACCTTTATGCAATCAGCAACCATTATGGTGGTCTAGGGGGTGGGCATTACACTGCATATGCTAAGTTGATTGATGATAATAAGTGGTACCATTTTGATGACAGTCATGTCAGTCCTGTTAGTGAAGCTGAAATTAAGTCTTCGGCTGCATATGTGTTATTTTATCAGAGAGTTGGAAGTAAAAGCCAGATGGAAGGAGAGACGTCTTAGGTTCATTCATGTTGTTGTAGAAAATGATGGGTTATTTGTTGTATGATGCCTGGATCATATGATGAAATACAATTTGGAGTTTAAGTTCTGGATGGCCATTTTACTATGCAGTGCAAAACAACAAAATATGAAGACAGACTGTTTTAACAACAATTAATCAAAATGTTGTAGGTGAGGAGGCTCTAGAAAACCTGTTAATTTTGGAGTTTGGTTGATGGTTAATATTACATGATATCATTTTTTGACAGAAATTTTGCAGCCAACAAATACAAGTTTCAAGCCATCACGATGCCGACGTGGAGGGTGTAGCCAAGATGTTTAGAATGAAGACTAAATATTGGATGAGATAAGTAGTAGATTGAGAAACTGTTTACAAGGGATTGTCCACCACACTGATGCTATCACTTACGGTTCCAACTACAAGAAAGCCGCTACACTTATCCATCATGTTAAAGACCGTGTTGGTATATCTCAGCAATTGCTAGATTCACCAAACTTTCAAAATTATTCAAGATTGAGCAAATCTTCAATGTGCCAAGTTTTGGAATGTTGATGCTGAAGGCTCCATTTTTCACAATGCACATTTGTGTGAATGTGAGTTTATTGGGGAAGATCTTCGTGGTGCTTTATTGGCTGGTGCGCGCCTTCAGAGTGGAAATCTATAAGATGCTTGTGTAGTAGATTGAAGTTTCTGCGATCTGCACATCTACAGACTGTTGAACCTATTATTGCTAATCTAGAAAATATTAGCTTTGATAGAATGCAAGGAGCTATGAAATTTTTTGTTGTTAATGAGACAAGTGTCAGAGGGTATATATTTTATCACTTATTGGGCCATGAAGTTGAAGTTCAGACGATCCGTATTTCATTGTCTCTCCGGTTTGGTGCTTCGGAGCTTCCAGAACTGAATGTATCTCAAGTGTTTGCTGTTAGAGAGGCACTTTCTTTTTTGTGGGGCAGTGTTCTTGTCAGTGCAAACACAATTCTCAGAATTAACTTCACTTCCCTATCAACTGCTTCAAATTTTCTGATGGAAGATTTAAACTCTTCCGAGACAAAGCAGTTATCTAATGGACAAAATGAACATAGTGAAGAATACCATAGTTCTGCACAAGCTACATTAAGTCATGTAGATATCAGCGGCCCCAACATCATGCAACCTGGGCCAACTCTTAATTGGATGCAGCGAATTAGAATTGCCATTGATGCGAGCTAGTGGCGATCGGTATTTGCAGCATTGTTTGAAAACTGCTGTGTTGCTGGCTTTGATTGGCGCAAATTGAACTGTGGTTGCTGCAGGGCTTTTGTATGATACACTTAATGATGTGTTTCTCACTTATGATTATATATCTAGGATGAGGAAGACCGAGAAGTATCTGCTTCTGCTCCTATTGATGATGATTTTCCTGAAGCCAAAGACCTTGACAAGGAATTTGATGATACTAGTGATACGGTTGGAAGTGTTGATTTGGGATCAAACATCTGTTATGGGGAGTCTAGCAGTCATCCTCCTCAGTATTCCCAAGCATTTATCAGTGATCATAAACAAATGGTAACAATCCCAGTGATGGAAGCCGAGGCCATTCAGCAGCTTTGATCCGAAGAAGTTTGAATTTATTGCAGAAACTTAGACTCCGTTGCAAAGACACATCAATTGCGGCGTGGAAGCTTCAATATTATCAATGGGAAATGCCGGCGTCAAGAAGCGGCAGAAAATAGAATTCTGCAGTAGCAGAAGCTTTGTTTTTATCCAGACTATTTTCACATATCTGAGCCATATTCACAAGCTGCAGCAAAAATGAATAGCATGTGAGTCAGCTGAAAAAACAGGGTAATATTGCAACTGGAGATACTTATACAAGCAAGTCAAAACGTACCCATGAGAAGCTTCAAACTGAGCCATATTTCCAAGTCGTGTGAGCCATAAAGTTAATCCACGTCATGTTTAAATGAACTGCAAAGTAATAAAGGCAAAACGACGTCTTGAGCTACAAAGAGGGAAATTGCAAAAACGACATGAAAAAGCTTCTCCACCAGTCACGCATAACTTGTAGCAACCAAAACGCACAGAAAAGACCCAAACGGCAAATCATTTTCACTCATTCTCATCTATAAATAGAACACCTACCTCTCATTTGTTTTTTCAAGCTTTTCAAGCCAAAAAATCTCTGCTAATTTTCTTCCTCAATTCCTCACTACGAAACCTTTTACTCATATTCTCTTCTCCTACTTCCTTCCACCAAATTAACTTCAATTAACCTCAAACAGAGATCAATTTCGAACCAGAATTCATTCAGAAGAAGAAGAAAGAAGAAGAGAGTTTTGATTTCATCATTTACCTGAATTTGAAGGCAGTTTGAGCTTCACCGTCATTTTCGATCCGTTACCTTTTGTTGTGATTCTTTGAACTGTTGGTACTGTTGTGAAGAACTTTTGATTTTGATCTGTTCGGTGTGATTTTCGCATCCCGTCGCTTTGATTTGAGCAAGCTTTGAGCTCGCAAAAAATGGCGTGAAGAGTTACCGTGTGAGAGCTAGAAGAAGATGATGTTTCTGTTCTCTTTCTCCTTTTAAATTGTTATTTCATTTATTTTCTTTTTTTTTATCATTTCTTTTAAGAAAATTGACCGTGTGGGCCTTTTTTTTTATTGCTATTAGTTTATTTTTATAAAAAAATAATAATATTCTTAAAAAAGGCATTTAAAAAATGATTTAAAAAAATATTTTAGTTTTTGGATTAATTGTTGTTTTGTTTTGGGTCTTGAATTTTGATAAGATCTCATCAATATCAATGGACTTTGAGTGTTGATTTTATCCACTAAAAGAGGTGATTGATATTGATGATGATTTAATCGATTTAAGATTCAAATTGAAATTTCTTTTCATTTTAATTTTCTTTCTTCTTCTTTTTATTTTTGATCGATGA
Organism: Lathyrus sativus; assembly: GCA_963859935.3. Lineage (NCBI taxonomy): Eukaryota > Viridiplantae > Streptophyta > Magnoliopsida > Fabales > Fabaceae > Lathyrus > Lathyrus sativus. The sequence goes on along the minus strand of OZ012735.1, from coordinate 671,215,097 downwards.
AATCTATGGATCATAGATTGTTGATTATCAAGGTTGTTTAATCTTCATTATTTCAAATCTATGGATGAATAATCATTGAGATAATTCTCCGTACTTTGGAATAGTGATAGATTACCTTTGATTAATTGATTAAAAATCTTGATTATGATGAGATCACTACCTCTTTTCTTTTTGTGTGGCATGTTTTAGGAGAGTGATTTACATATCACTTCTCTAACATGTATTAACACTAACATTTTATTGACCGGCCTCAGATAGTCGTGGTTTCTACATAAACCCGATTACGATTGCTTAACATAGCGCTAAAGTGTCCCTTAATCGGAAAATGATCATTCGTGGCTCAAACTTACGTTTAAAAGTCCAAGTATGTTTAGGTGCTTGTCTTAAGTCCAATACCTATGAAAATCATTGTTAGGAGGCTTTGATTCTATCAATCCTCTAATGAGTTTTCATTAACCTTGGTCTAAAGTGCAAGAATTAATCATCATTGATCATATGTTCTAACCACTAATTACTAATTCACTAACATTATCTTTGTTTAATTTTGTTTATATTCTCTTCTTACTCCTTATTTCTTACTTTTATGCTTCCATATTATCATTTCACATTATATCTTTGTTTATGTTTATGTCATTTCTCTTTTGTCCACTTGGACCATATCTTGTTCAAAACACTAATAAAGGATAAAAAATCTCTAAAAAACTTGGTGTTGTTAACTTTGTGGTTATGCTCTTGGACTACTCTTAGACCTTGGACTTCATGGACCTTTGGACTTAGAATTAAGACTCTTATTCCTATGCTTGGAGTATTGCGGATCTTAGCCTTTATTTGGCTCGCTCATTAGCTTATGCTTTAAATCGGATGGAATTCTTTTTTGCTTGCTATGGAGTGTGCTACAAGTCGGTTAGATCTTTCTTACCTCTAGCTCTTATTTTGGTTTCTAGGATAGTCACTTCATCTCCTCCCTTTCTTAAATTTTCAAAACTTTCTCCCTCTTTCAAAACCTTCTTGGTTTCAAACTTCAAAACCGCTTTCGCAATAAAACCTTGACTTTCGTCAAGTGATTTTCAAACTTTGTTCTTCTTAATAAAAGTCAATCAATGTTAATCATGCTTTGACCAATTTCAAAAGACATAAAAAATACAAAAACTCATCAACTCTTTTTGTGCCTTTATGCACTTTTTCACTTTAAAACTTTTCATAAAGTTTAGACATGATTCATTTCTATAGTTGAGATGTAAATCTCCTATTCCCCATATTATTAAGACTTTGACATTTTCCACGTTGATGTTGAGTGATAGTCTTGTTGATAATCCAAGCAAATCCTCCATCTTTATGTGACGCAGATGTTGTCTTAATACTCGTGGGTGAATAGTCGCAGTTTTCTCCTTAAAATGACGACTTGTCTTTACATCTAAAATCAATCAAAACCAACAAATTTTTTTCATTTGTACCACGAACTACGGGGTTTTGATCCCATATTGCACTTTGTGGGTACATAGGCATGAGGCGATAAGTCTCTCCAAACACAAAAATCTAAAAAAATAATTCTCTTCTCATCTCCCCAATCTCTTTTCAAACAAACCATTTTCAAACCAAAAAACGTAAATATTTCAAAGGGCTCCTATAGAGTACTATAGACGTTTTGGGTGCTAACACCTTCCCATTGCGTAACCAACCCCCTTACCCCGATCTCTGTCTCCTGTTCTTATTTTAGAACTATTTGGTTTTGTTCGCTCTTTTTCCTTTCCTTTTTTGGATAAAATAAAAGTGCGGTGGCGACTCTTGTTTTCTTTGAGTTAAGTTAATCAATAACTTACACTCACGATTTTTACCGCTACAGAAAAGTGGCGACTCTGCTGGGGACTCCAACGGTTCCTAGTGGGTTTCGCCTACTTTGATTTATTTATCGCTTTCTGTTTGACTTGTTTGTTATTGTTTGTTCTGCTTTGGTGCCTGGTAATTTGTGTGGTGAGATAAGTCCTAACCTGGACTTGAGTGCACTTATGATAGGAGGGTGGTATAGTCTTGTTGGCTTACGTGGAGTAGTCCTTACTAAGCTGACTTGAGATCCCCCGCTCGGTGGAGGCCCCTTTGGAAATTACTGATGTCTTACGAGTAGTCGTAATTGATATTACTTTTTCCGACTGGGAGCCTGAGAAGCTGAGGACCTTAGAACCCTTTAACCCATCTTGGCCTTATTAGGACGTGGTGCGGTGGCTGTTCAGGTGTAGACTTGAATTAGTCGTTACGCGATACCACACTCAGATGAGTTTCTCTTGAGAATATTGTTGGCCGACGAGTAGTCGTTTAAGCCGATAATATCCAAAAGATGGAATTATGATTCTGGGAACTTTTTAGAACCTTGTTCTACAGGTGATGATATAACCATAGTACATACCATTGTGGGTTGGTTGGTTCTTACCTTTGGCTCCATGCTCGTGCTGAACCTTTGAACCTGTGTGCTTTGTATGTCTTGTTTGTGGGTGTTGCATCTTGCACTCATGCATTCATGATCATTGTGTTTCAGCTGGTTTTTAAGGATCTCAGAGATTTTCTTTTGCAAACATCGCAGATATTGTTGATTATGGACATTGGAAGGAGAAACACTCAGAAGTACAGTTTTCGGGCTCCTGATCTTACAGAGTTGAGAAAGCTAGTGTCCTTGGTAGATGATCGTTCAGGCTTCTTATCTCGTTATGGGAGACTTTTATTTGTTCTTTCTACCAACGTTGAAGACGGAATTCTGAATACCCTTATGCAGTTCTATGATCCTATTTACCGATGCTTCACTTTTCCCGATTATCAGCTCATGCCGACCTTGAAAGAATATGCTTATTTGTTGGGTGTACCGGTTTCTGATAAAGTTCCGTATACTGGTTTGGAGGAAGCTCTTAAGCCTCAAGATATTGTTGTAGCTACCCATTTGACGTAGTCGGATATTGATGCAAATCTAAAGACTAAGGGAGGCCTCAAGTGTTTGACTGCTAAGTTCTTGATTGAGAAGGCTACTTTATTTGCTGACATTGGTCGCACATTAGCGTTTGAGGCTATATTTGCTTTACTCATCTATGGACTAGTCTTGTTTCCTAATATTGATAACTTTGTGGATGTTAATGCAATTAGAATTTTCTTGATTGGGAACCCTGTTCCAACTTTGCTTGGTGACAGTTATTTCTCCATCCATAGTAGGACTTCTAAGGGAAACGGTACCATTGTTTGCTGTCTACCTCTGCTGTATAATTGGTTCGTTTCACACTTACCTCAGACATCTGCTTTTAGGAAAAACAAGGATTGTTTAAGGTGGTCTCAAAGGATTATGTCTCTTACGCATGTTGATATCACTTGGTCTTCTTCAGTTTATGATAATGTCCAGATTATTGATAGTTGTGGAGAATTTGCCAATGTTCCTCTTCTTGGAATACAAGGTGGAATTAACTACAACCCGAGTCTAGCTCGCCGTCAGCTGGGTTATATGCTAAAGGATAGGTCTAAGAATATTTTATTAGAGGGTTTATTCTTTCAAGGAGGGGATGATTCTCTTGGTTTGAGAAGAAAAATGGCTCATACCTGGACTAAGATTCACAGGTTGGATAGAGGGGAGCTTGGAAGACAAGTTTGCATTGCCTTGGAACCTTACACGCTTTGGGTGAAGAAGAGGGCTATGGAGCTTAAGATGCCTTATCCTATTGAGAAACCTCTGACTACTGTGATCTCTACGCCACTCCCTAAGCCACTCCCTGTTTCTTCTGATGATGTGAAGACACTTCAAGATGCTTTGGCTAAGATGAAGGAAGAGAAAGAGATGTGGGAAAGTAAGTTTCAAGCTTCTGACAAAGAGAAGATGGAATTGCAAAAACATATGAAGGAGAAAGACGACTTGATAGAGTTACTTGAGCGGCGCGCTGTGAAGAGGCATGCAGAGGATTTATTTTCCTCTACTACTCCATCATCACATCCTCCTACTTCTGGTGCTTGGAAGGGTATTGTGGATCAGCTTGTGTTAGAGAAGATCACCATGAAGCACAACTATGAGAAAGAGATTAAGAGACTCCGAAGGAAGTATCAGCTTGGATCGTCATCAGATGTTCCTTAGGACCTAGCTTTTTCTTATTTTGATATTATTGTATTTTGTACTTCCAAGTGTAACTCTTTCTAATATTCAATGAAATGAGATGTTTATCAGTATTTCAAAAAGTGTTATTTTTCTTTATGATGTTTATAATTGCTTTATATCTTAAAGATCCTTGAAAACTGGTTGAAACACCTGCATTTTGCATTTGCATTCGCATCATCGTGCATTGTGTGTTTCCTTTTCCAGATGTCTTATTTGTTTCTTTTGGCCTTCCTTCAGTCAAGCTGTCGCATCACTACAACACTCGGGCTAACTCTATGAAAAAGATGGATCAGTTGCAACAAGAGAACCGCGAGCTCCGTGAAGAGGTATCAACTCTGAAAGATGGTTTGGAGAGACTGACTGCCGCAATGGAAGCTTTGGTGGCTGCTCAAAATCAGCCACCACTACCTCCTCCTTCTCCTGTCCAAAGAACTGTGATTTCTGAGATCAGATCAACGCCCATTTCTGTGGCCCCGATTAATACTTCTCAATATCAAATGACTGTTGGTTTCCCTTGGGGCATGCCTACCAATTATGTGCCAGAGGGATATCGACCTCCTGTTTCCGAAGGTTCTAGAATCCCTGCTGTCATGGCTGTACCACCTCCTGTGGTTAATGTTGTTCCTAATGCTGAAGTTCCGGTTGTTCCTACTATCATACCTGTGCCACCGCCTGTAACTCACGCTTTGCCTTATACTGAAGAACAAATTTTCCATACTGCTCCGAGCGAGAGTTTGGATGTTATGGATCGAATAGATGACTTTCAAGATCAGTTTGCTGAAATGCAAAGAGAAATCAGGGATTTAAGGGGAAAGGAGTTATTTGGAAAGAATGCTCATGAGCTTTGCCTTGTTCCAAATGTGAAGATTCCCGCCAAGTTCAAAGTTTCGGATTTTGAAAAATACAAAGGGAACACTTGTCTGCAAAGTCATTTGATCATGTATGCTAGAAAGATATCTACCTATACTGACAACCATCAGTTGTTGATCCATTATTTTCAAGATAGTCTTACTGGTGCTGCGCTGAAGTGGTATATGGGACTCGATAGTACACAAATCAAGACATTCAACAATCTTTGTGAAGCTTTTGTTCGTCAGTATAAGTATAATCTCGATATGGCGCCAGACCGTGATCAGCTCCGCGCAATGTCTCAAAAAGAGAAAGAAACTTTTAAAGAATATGCATAGAGATGGCGTGAGATTGCAGCTCAGATAAGCCCTCCGCTTGAAGAGAAAGAAATGACCAAGATTTTTCTGAAGACTCTGGGTTCATTTTACTATGAAAGGATGGTTGCGAGCGCTCCTAGTGATTTCACGGAAATGGTTAATATGGGGATGAGATTAGAAGAAGCTGTCCGTGAGGGACGTCTGATAAAAGAAGGAAGTTCTGGAAGTACAAAAAAGCCTGGTGTTGGGTTCCCCAAGAAAAAAGAGGGAGAAACTAATGCTATATCCCAGGAAAGGTCTAGAAGACGCAGAGTTGTGAACAACAATGGTAGTCGTCGTCAGCAACAAGTAGCATCTGTTACGCCTGTTATCAGTAACACCCCTACCGCTCAAGCTACTGCAAGTTATCAACCACGTTTCCAAGAGAAGACAACTCAACAAGGTCGTACACAGAGGAAAACACAATTTGATCCCATTCCAATGACGTATACTGAGCTATTTCCGGCTTTAATAAAGAAGAATTTGGTTCAACCTCGTGATCCGCCGGCTGTTCCAACTGAAATTCCATGGTGGTATAAGCCAGATGCTCATTGCGCATTTCATCAAGGTGCCCCTGGACATGATATCGAAAATTGCTATCCTCTGAAGCATGAAGTTGCAAAGCTCGTAAAAAGCGGTATTTTGTCTTTTGAAGATACCAACCCTAATGTGCAATCAAATCTGTTTCCTAAACATGGTAATGCAACTGTCAATATGGTATATGGTTGTCCTGGTACATACCGTATTTTCGATATTCGCTGGATTCGGAGATCGCTTGTTGAAATGCATGCTACTTTGAGTGAGTTCCATGATATTGAGCATGATTATGCCGCCTGTTGTATTTGTTCTGTGAACCCTCGAGGGTGTGGGATTGTAAAAAGGGACTTACAAAAGATGATGGACGAGAATTTGATTCAGGTTACTGCAAACAGAAATGAAGTGGAGAACGAAGTGAATGTCATAGTCCCACGTTTCAATATTCCTGAGCGAGTTGTAATTTCTTACAATAGTCAGAAATCTGTTGTGACGCCTTTGGTTATCCGTTTGCCTGGCCCGACGCCGTATGAATCCGATAAAGCTGTTCCCTACAAATACAATGCTACTATGTTGGAGGATGGAAAAGAGGTTCCCATTCCTTCTCTTCCCTCAGTTGTGACTATTGCTGATGTCGGACGTGTAACCAGAAGTGGTCGAGTATTTGATAATGTGCCTTCAAAAACAAGTGAAGATACTGTGGGTAAGCAAATTCAGTTGAAGACTTCTGTGGAGTCTGGTCAATCAAGTGATGTAAATCAGAAGTCAGATAATGATGAGGTATTGAAATTGATCAAGAAGAGTGAATATAATGTGGTGGATCAATTGTTACATACACCGTCAAAAATATCTGTTCTATCTCTGTTAATGAGCTCTGAGGCTCATCGTGAATCGTTGCAGAAAGTATTGGAACAAGCTTATGTAGATCATGATGTGACTGTTAACCAGTTTGATAGCATTGTTGCCAATATCACTGCGTGTAACAATCTGAGTTTTTGTGATGAAGAGTTGACCGAGCATGGAAGAAATCATAATTTGGCTCTCCATATTTCCATGAATTGCCAAGAAGACACTCTATCCAATGTGTTGGTTGATACTGGGTCATCGTTGAATGTGATGCCAAAATATACTTTGTCCAGATTATCTTATCAAGGTACTCCTATGAGGTTCAGTGGGGTCATTGTGAAAGCCTTTGATGGATCGAGGAAAACCGTGATTGGAGAGGTTGATCTCCCTATCAAGATTGGTCCGTGATTTTTCCAGATCACTTTTCAAGTCATGGATATTCGTCCTGCTTACAGTTGTCTTCTAGGACGCCCATGGATCCATGAAGCTGGAGCTGTTACTTCGACACTGCACCAAAAGTTAAAATTCGTGCAGAATGGTAAACTTGTTGTTGTTGGTGGAGAACAGGCTATGTTGGTAAGCAGTTTGTCGTCTTTTTCTTATATCGATGCGGAAGAGGATGTTGGAACTCCGTTTCAGGCTCTTTCTGTGGTTGACAAAGCTGTTAAGAAGGATGGGGTGTCCATGTCTTCTCTAAAAGATGCACAACATGTAGTGGATAATGGCCAAGCTCATGGATGGGGCCGAATCATTGAAGTTGCTGAGAAAAAAGATAGAGCTGGTTTGGGTTTTACATCTGGTTCAACCCAAAATGAGATGAAGAGTATTCATGAAGTTTTTCGAAGTGCTGGGTTCATCCATTACAAAGATCATTCTATAGCTGCAATTCTTGAAGATGACCAAGAGGAAGAAATGCCCAACTTTGTGACACGTGGATTGATATGCCAGAATTGGATCGCTGTTGATGTTCCTACTGTTGTTCATGTTTCAAAGTAATTTGTTTTTGTTTCTTTCAAAAATCCTTTCACTCTGCCCAAGGTGAAAGTGAATTTGTGAGGGCTTTGTTTCAACTTTTATCATCATCAATAAAATGTTCTTCTGTTTATCCATATGTTGTTTTCCTTTTTTGCTTTACTTCTGAAAAATGGTAACATAAAAAACCGAAAAAAGTATAATAATGTTATAATCACTCTTATCTGCATAATATTTTCATTTTTTTGTTCATATTCTAAAATCAAACATAAATCATTGTGCAGATTGATTGTTAAACCCATTGGAAACAATGACCATATGCCCTCTCCCAACTTTGAGTTCCCTGTATTTGAAGCGGAAGAGGAGGATATTGAAGAAATTCCTGACGAGATTTCTCGATTGCTTGAGCACGAGGAAAAGGCCATTCAGCCTCATGAAGAGCCGGTGGAGTTGGTTAATCTGGGTTCCGATGATGATAAGAAAGAAGTCAAGATTGGGGCACTGCTTCAGTCAGATGTTAAGAAGAGGATGGTAGAGCTTCTTAGAGAATATGTTGACGTGTTTGCTTGGTCCTATCAAGACATGCCTGGTCTTGATACTGGTATTGTGGAGCACCATTTTCCATTAAAGCCTGAATGTTCACCCGTGAAGCAGAAATTGAGAAGAACTCATCCTGACATGGCCGTGAAGATTAAAGAAGAGGTTCAAAAGCAGATTGATGCTGGTTTTCTTGTGACCGTAGAATATCCTCAATGGGTGGCCAATATCGTGCCTGTTCCAAAGAAAGACGGAAAAGTCCGAATGTGTGTTGACTATAGAGATTTGAATAAAGCAAGTCCAAAAGATGATTTTCCACTACCACACATTGATTTGTTGGTAGATAATACTGCTAAGTTCAATATCTTTTCGTTTATGGATGGATTTTCCGGTTATAATCAAATAAAGATGGCACCTGAGGATATGGAAAAAACAACATTCATTACACCCTGGGGAACATTCTGTTACAGAGTGATGCCCTTCGGTTTAAAAAATGCTGGTGCAACGTACCAGAGAGCTATGACCACTCTGTTCCATGATATGATGCATAAAGAAATTGAGGTCTATGTGGATGATATGATTTGTAAGTCGAAGACTGAAGAGGATCATATTAAAAATTTATTGAAGTTGTTTCAACGTTTGAGAAAGTTTAAGCTCCGTCTGAATCCTAATAAATGCACTTTTGGTGTTCGTTCTGGAAAATTGTTAGGCTTTATTGTCAGTCAGAAAGGCATTGAAGTTGATCCTAGTAAAGTTAAAGCTATCCAGGAGATGCCTGCACCCAGAACAGAAAAACAAGTAAGAGGATTATTGGGAAGTTTGAACTATATCTCTCGATTTATATCCAATATGACTGCCACATGTGCACCGATTTTCAAACTTCTCCGCAAAGATCAGGGTTGTGTCTGGACAGAAGATTGTCAGAAAGCTTTTGAAAGAATTAAAGAGTATCTGCTTGAACCTCCTATTTTGTCTCCTCCCGTAGAAGGAAGACCTTTGATCATGTATTTGACCGTGCTAGAAGAGTCTATGGGTTGTGTTCTGGGTCAACAAGATGAATCCGGGAGAAAAGAATTTGCCATTTATTATTTAAGCAAGAAATTCACTGATTGTGAGTCTCGGTACACGATGCTTGAAAAGACATGTTGTACTCTAGCTTGGGCTGCCAAGCGCCTCCGCCAGTATATGTTGAATTGTACAACTTGGTTGATATCTAAAATGGACCCAATCAAGTATATCTTTGAAAAGCCTGCTTTAACTGGGAGGATTACTCGTTGGCAAATGCTGTTATCAGAATATGATATCGAGTATCGAACTCAAAAGGCGATAAAAGGAAGTGTTTTGGCTGATCATTTGGCACACCAGCCAATTGATGATTATCAACCTATTCAGTTTGACTTTCCTGATGAGGATGTGATGTATCTAAAGGTTAAAGATTGTGAGGAACCATTACATGAAGAAGGACCTGAGCCTGGATCCCGTTGGGGTTTGATTTTTGATGGGGCGGTTAATGAATATGGCAGAGGTATTGGTGCAATTATTGTTACTCCTCATGGTTCTCATATTCCTTTCACTGCAAGGTTGGTTTTCAATTGCACAAATAATGCGGCTGAGTATGAAGCGTGTATAATGGGTTTGGAAGAAGCTATCGATTTAAGAATCAAGATTCTTGATGTGTATGGAGATTCAGCTTTAGTGATTAATCAGATTAAAGGGAAGTGGGAGACACGTCAACCTGATTTGATTCCTTATCGTGATTATGCAAGAAGGTTGTCAACTTTCTTCAATAAAGTTGAGTTTCACCATATACCAAGAGCAGAGAATCGAATGGCAGATGCTTTAGCGACTTTATCCTCCATGATTGTGGTAAATCATTGGAATGATGTGCCAAATATTAGTGTGATGCGTCTTGATAGACCAGCTCATGTGTTTGTAGTTGAAGAGGTTGTTGATGATAAACCATGGTATTATGATATTAAATGCTTTCTTCAGAATCAAGAGTACCCACTTGGGGCATCCAAGAAGGATAAGAAAACTTTGAGAAGATTGGCTGGTAGTTTCTTCTTGAATGATGATGTGATGTATAAGAGAAATTATGACATGATCTTGCTCAGATGCGTGGATAGACACGAAGCAGATATGTTGATGAAAGAAATCCATGAAGGATCCTTTGGCACCCATGCCAATGGACACGCGATGGCTAAGAAGATGTTAAGGGCAGGTTACTATTGGCTGACAATGGAATCTGACTGTTGTAAGTATGTGAAAAAGTGCCATAAATGCCAGATTTATGCTGACAAGATTCATGTGCCTCCAACTCCTCTCAATGTTATCTCTTCTCCATGGCCTTTTCAATGTGGGGCATTGATATGATTGGAATGATTGAGCCTAAAGCGTCGAACGGACACCGTTTCATATTGGTGGCTATTGACTATTTTACCAAATGGGTTGAAGCGGCATCATATGCAAATGTGACTAAGCAAGTAGTGGTCCGGTTTACAAGAATCAAATTATATGTCGATATGGTGTTCCGAGCAAGATCATCACTGATAATGGGTCGAATTTAAATAACAAGATGATGAAGGAATTATGCGATGAGTTTAAGATTGAGCATCATAATTCTTTTCCTTATAGACCCAAGATGAATGGGGTTGTTGAAGCTGCTAATAAGAACATTAAGAAGATTATCCAAAAGATGGTTGTTACATACAAGGATTGGCATGATATGCTTCCTTTCGCTCTGCATGGATATCGTACATCCGTTCGCACTTCAACAGGGGCAACCCCTTTTTCTCTTGTTTATGGCATGGAAGCAGTGCTCCCGATAGAGGTTGAAATCCCTTCTATGAGAGTTTTGATGGAAACTGAATTGTCCGAGGCTGAATGGTGTCAAAGTAGATACGACCAGTTGAATCTGATTGAAGAGAAAAGAATGACGGCCTTGTGTCATGGCCAATTATATCAACAAAGAATGAAGAAAGCATTTGATAAGAAGGTTCGACCCCGTGTGTTCAGAGAAGGTGACCTCGTGCTCAAAAAGATCTCGACTTTTACTACTGATTCTAGGGGCAAGTGGACTCCTAATTATGAAGGCCCATATGTTGTTAAGAGAGCCTTCTCTGGCGGTGCATTAATTCTTACAACTATGGATGGAGAAGAGTTCACTCGTCCTGTGAATGCCGATGCAGTCAAGAAATACTTCGCCTAAAAAAATAAAAGAACAGCTCGCTAAGTTGAAAACCTGAAAGGGCGGCTTAGGCAAAAATGAGCGTCTCGGTGGATTGAAAACCCGAAAGGGCGGTCCAGGCAAAAATTAGAGACAAAACAGAAATAATCATCCCGGTAGATTGAAAACCCGAGAGGGCAATCTAGGCAAAAGTTAGGGATCATGGCAAGTAACTGCATCTGGCCAGTCTTGATCGTTTAAAGCAACATTTCCTATCAAAGGTTTTACTTCAGATATTCTCCGCTGAAGTCTCAAGCACAGTTGGAATTCAAAGTTGTTAGGGAGAATAATGGTAATTGTATTTCAATGTAGCCCTTTCCATTGTACTTACCATTTTTCAAACTTTGTAATGATCCATGGAGTCACGCCATTTGCGGACTACCATTCTATCAATAGAATTTGGGCCTTTGTCCCTTTGTTTGCAATTCTTATTTTGTTTCTGTTTACAGAATTTCATTTTATTTTTGATGATGATTTTTGAAACAAATGTGAATAATTGATTTAAATTTTGAAAATTATAAAAACATTTTTCTTTGATTTGTGAAAATAAAAGAAAGGATGTCAACAGTAACCCCAAGAATGGTAGAATCTTGAAGCATAAAGCTTAAGTATTTTCCTCAGCAGGGTTCTTTCTTGCCTCTCTGGTAAAATTTATTTGGCAACTCCCCAGTAGAGTGGTGTTGATGTTTCCCCATTTGAGCTATATTGAGGTCTCTTCAGTAGAGTTTGCTGATATTCCCTTAGCAAAGTTTTGTTTCTTTGGATAAACCAGATGAGTGTTGAACGGTTTTCCACAACAAAGTCTTGATTCAAATGATGGATATGTTTTATTCATTCAACCAGGTTATGATCGGACAGTTGAGAAATTTGAAGACCACTTCTCCTTGATGTTTTTGCCCAGGCGGAGATTTGTCTTTGATGATTCCTAGCAGAGGTTATGCACATTTACTTTGGATTATTCCCCAAGTAGAGAACAATGTTGTTTATTTCTAAGAAGTGTTGACATAGCAGTCACATGTCGGGTTTTCTCTCACCTTGTGATTGTGTGTTGATTTAAAATCCCCCACAGTTTGACTTTTTGCTATGATGTTAACTTCTTATTCCCCTGACATGGTTGGAAGATTTGTGTTGCTATGTTTTCTCCAACCGTTTTTTTCTCAAAGCGGAGTTCATATTGTTGTTTCTTCTTGTTGAATTATTGATGGTTGAAGGTTGATCTTTGGGGTCTTCTCCCCAAGCAATATCTCCATTTCCTCAGCGAGATTTAAGCCTTGTAGTAGGATTTATTTTCCTTTGATGGCTCTTGTGTATCTCTTGCAGATTTTCTGTTGCTGATCCCCAGCATGATCTCCAATGATATCTCTAACTTGCAGAAATTAGCCGAGTATTTCAGTGGTGTTGTGGTGTTTTGTTCACCCTCTGTTTGCCCTTTTTGTCTGATTTATCAGCATATTCATACTCATTGCATGCGCATTCATTTTGGTTGAGCATAGCATGTCTTTGTTGCATTGTGCATCCTGCATTTTTTGTTGGTATTTCCCTTTTCCCGATGTTGTTATCTCGCAGAATGCGTGTGTCCTCTCTTCATTAGAGTGTCGACCCCTAAGCAGAAAATACCTATCATTTTTAATTCCCCATTGAGTTTATGCCTCGTGGAAGATGTTTTGTTTAACTTTCCTCCCCAGTTTTTATCTGGATGGAATTGTTCCCCAGTTGAGTTATTTCCTCATTGGGTCGAGTCTTGTTTGATCGTTTCTTTCCAGTTTGTTCCTGGATTGAACTTTGGTCTCTTGCAGCAGTTACTTTGGTTTTCCCTGGGATGTGAAACCTGGATGATGAAAAGGTAGTTTTGAGGATTTATTTTCCTCGGCAGAATCTGTTATTGATCCCCATCAGAAGATGAAGATTTGATTTCCCCAGTAGTGTTTTGATAACACTCTCTTGGCAATTACTTATGCAACTTCATGTGGAAGCCTCTTTATTTGAGCAGCTTGTGTAATCTCCAGAAATTTACCTTCTCAATAAATAACATTTCTCTGGCTCATCCTCAACAGAGAAGTTTTTATCTGACCAGCTTTTCTGTCAATTGGAATTTCTGTGGAATAACTCCCGATGAGAATTCTATTGCATGGTTCAACCTGCTCGTATCTCTTTTAAAGATCCCCGACAGAGTTGTTAATATCTTTTTCCAACAAATGGTTGTCTCTTTATTTGAGAAGTTTGTTGTGTGTTTGGAGCTGCTCAGTAACAAGTAGCTGATGATATATCTCTTTCTCCTACCCAGTGACAGGTAGTCGAGTATGTTTGTCCTACCCAGTGTCAGGTAGTTGACCTTTATCTTTTTCTCCTACCCAGTGACAGGTAGTCGAGTCCGTCCTACCCAGTAACAGGTAGTTGACATGTTGTTTACCCTATCCAGTAACCGATAGTTGGTAACCCCTTTCATTCAAGTTTATTATTCTCGCTAAACTACTCAGTAACCAGTAGTTGGCGTTGCTTCTTTTCCTACCCAGTAACAGGTAGTTGATTATATCTCAATGAGTGGATTACTTTTTACCCAGTAACTGGTAATAAGTAATATATCTCTGTTTTCTACCCAGTAACAGGTAGTTGATTATATTTCAACGAGTGGATTACTTTTTACCCAGTAACTGGTAATAAGTAATACATTTCTTTGTTTTCTACCCAGCAACTGGTAGATAACAATTCTCTTGTGTTTTTTGCACTTATTTTCTACTCAGTAACCAGTAGAAAGTATTTTACCTATTCTCTTCGGTTCGAATATCTTCGCCCAGTAATTGGCAGTTGGTATCTCTTTCCCCGTTGAGTCGTTTCCTTTCTTTTATCGAAATAGGGTCTTGCTTTTTTTTTTGTTTTCTCCTGTGGAGTCTCTTTCCTTCTTTTTCTCCAGTGTTTGTTTTACTCCTATGGCATTTTCTCCCCACGGTGGTCTTGTGTTTGCATACCATATCATTAGCATAATCATATCATTTGGTGGCCTCTTAGGGCCAAAAATTGGGTTTATTGTTATATTTAAGTCTCTTCTATCTAGTCGAGACAAAGATGTCAATCTTCATATCTCCCTATAGAAGAATCTTAAATAGGGGCAGCTGTAATACCCAAATTTTTACCCCTAAGATCCCACATTTCATTTGCATTTTTGCATACACAAACAAGACCATACTTTTTGGTTTTCCCAGCGCACTTGTGTTTTCTACTTGTTTTATGTTTGTTTCTGTTTACTAACCTCTAACCAAAATACCAAAAATATTTTGCAATTTTGCTTGTTTCTTCTTCTTCTCTGTGTGTTTAGGGTTTTGCAAGGAGATTGATGGCAAGGACATTCATTCAAGTCTAAATCAGATGGAAGTTTGACCTCATCTTGGTCAAACTATCAAGAGATTTCTTTAAGTGTAAATTGGTTGTGGCAGTGGGTTATTTTCTCAGGAAATGTGATTGTTTACGATCAAGTTGCCCTGTATCAGAATTCATCAAGCTTTCAAGTAGTGTTTTATGAGAAGTTTGTCCCAGTTTTAATCGAAGATTCAAAGTTTTGTCTGTACAAGTCAAGTTTGGTGGATGTTCAATCAAGATGTTTGTTTTGGGATGCAAGTACAAAGTGTTTATTCAAGCGCGCCATTTCCAAGTGATTCTAGAGCATGATTGAAGAGATTCGGAGCATTATGACAAAATAACCAAAGGTTGATGGCGAGCTCATTTATGCATATGCAAACATTGAGGCTTATGTACATAGAATGTTGGCACCTTTAAGAAAAGCACATTCTTCAACTAGGTCTCATGAAGGGAAGGAAAATGGTTTCATCTCAGGTGGTAGTGATGAGCAATCAAGCATCTCTAATTTTGAAAGTGAACCAAGAAACCTGACACATGGCTCCAGAGAACAGGAGGGGACATCATGTGGGGAGTCATCTTTCCAACTTGCTTTAACTAATGATGGATGTTTTAGTTGTGAGCCCATTGAAAAGGCATCTGTGATAAAACCCAGTGCACATATAAAGGTTTTTCTTGACTAGACTGAGAGAGAATATGAATTATATGATGCCAGCTATCTGAGAGATCTTCCCGAAGTCCACAAAAACGGTTTCACTGTAAAAAAAACCCGCCAAGAAGCTATTTCTTTGTTTTCATGCTTGGAGGCATTATTGACTGAAGAACCTCTAGGGCCAGATGACATGTGGTACTGCCCTCAATGCAAGGAACACAGACAGGCTACAAAGAAACTGGACTTGTGGAAATTGCCAGAGATTCTGGTTTTTCACTTGAAACGATTCTCATATAGCAGATACTTGAAAAACAAACTTGACACCTTTGTGAATTTTCCTATTCACAATCTTGATTTGACCAAGTATGTGAAGAATAAGGAAGGACAACCCTATGTGTATAACCTTTATGCAATCAGCAACCATTATGGTGGTCTAGGGGGTGGGCATTACACTGCATATGCTAAGTTGATTGATGATAATAAGTGGTACCATTTTGATGACAGTCATGTCAGTCCTGTTAGTGAAGCTGAAATTAAGTCTTCGGCTGCATATGTGTTATTTTATCAGAGAGTTGGAAGTAAAAGCCAGATGGAAGGAGAGACGTCTTAGGTTCATTCATGTTGTTGTAGAAAATGATGGGTTATTTGTTGTATGATGCCTGGATCATATGATGAAATGCAATTTGGAGTTTAAGTTCTGGATGGCCATTTTACTATGCAGTGCAAAACAGCAAAATATGAAGATAGACTGTTTTAACAGCAATTAATCAAAATGTTGTAGGTGAGGAGGCTCTAGAAAACCTGTTAATTTTGGAGTTTGGTTGATGGTTAATATTACATGATATCATTTTTTGACAGAAATTTTGAAGCCAACAAATACAAGTTTCAAGCCATCACGATGCCGACGTGGAGGGTGTAGCCAAGATGTTTGGAATGAAGACTAAATATTGGATGAGATAAGTAGTAGATTGAGAAACTGTTCACAAGGGATTGTCCACCACACTGATGCTATCACTTACGGTTCCAACTACAAGAAAGCCGCTACACTTATCCATCATGTTAAAGACCGTGTTGGTATATCTCAGCAATTGCTAGATTCATCAAACTTTCACAATTATTCAAGATTGAGCAAATCTTCAATGTGCCAAGTTTTGGAATGTTGATGCTGAAGGCTCCATTTTTCACAATGCACATTTGTGTGAATGTGAGTTTACTGGGGAAGATCTTTGTGGTGCTTTATTGGCTGGTGCGCGCCTTCAGAGTGGAAATCTATAAGATGCTTGTGTAGTAGATTGAAGTTTCTGCGATCTGCATATCTACAGACTGTTGAACCTATTATTGCTAATCTAGAAAATATTAGCTTTGATAGAATGCAAGGAGCTATGAAATTTTTTGTTGTTAATGAGACAAATGTCAGAGGGTATATATTTTATCACTTATTGGGCCATGAAGTTGAAGTTCAGACGATCCGTATTTCATTGTCTCGCCGGTTTGGTGCTTCGGAGCTTCCAGAACTGAATGTATCTCAAGTGTTTGCTGTTAGAGAGGCACTTTCTTTTTTGTGGGGCAGTGTTCCTGTCAGTGCGGACACAATTCTCAGAATTAACTTCACTTCCCTATCAACTGCTTCAAATTTTCTGATGGGAGATTTAAACTCTTCCGAGACAAAGCAGTTCTCTAATGGACAAAATGAACATAGTGAAGAATACCATAGTTCTGCACAAGCTACATTAAGTCATGTAGATCTCAGCGGCCCCAGCATCATGCAACCTGGGCCAACTCTTAACTGGATGCAGCGAATTAGAATTGCCATTGATGCGAGCTAGTGGCGATCGGTATTTGCAGCATTGTTTGAAAACTGCTGTGTTGCTGGCTTTGATTGGCGCAAATTGAACTGTGGTTGCTGCAGGGCTTTTGTATGATACACTTAATGATGTGTTTCTCACTTATGATTATATATCTAGGATGACGAAGACCGAGAAGTATCTGCTTCTGCTCCTATTGATGATGATTTTGCTGAAGCCAAAGACCTTGACAAGGAATTTGATGATACTAGTGATACGGTTGGAAGTGTTGATTTGGGATCAAACATCTGTTATGGGGAGTCTAGCAGTCATCCTCCTCAGTATTCCCAAGCATTTATCAGTGATCATAAACAAATGGTAACAATCCCAGTGATGGAAGTCGAGGCCATTCAGCAGCTTTGATCCGAAGAAGTTTAAATTTATTGCAGAAACTTAGACTCTGTTGCAAAGACACATCAATTGCGGCGTGGAAGCTTCAATATTATCAATGGGAAATGGCGGCGTCAAGAAGCGGCAGAAAATAGAATTCTGCAGTAGCAGAAGCTTTGTTTTTATCCAGACTATTTTCACGTATCTGAGCCATATTCACAAGCTGCAGCAAAAATGAATAGCATGTGAGTCAGCTGAAAAAACAAGGTAATATTGCAACTGGAGATACTTATACAAGCAAGTCAAAACGTACCCATGAGAAGCTTCAAACTGAGCCATATTTCCAAGCCGTGTGAGCCATAAAGTTAATCCACATCATGTTTAAATGAACTGCAAAGTAATAAAGGCAAAACGACATCTTGAGCTACAAAGAGGGAAATTGCAAAAACGACATGAAAAAGCTTCTCCACCAGTCACGCATAACTTGTAGCAACCAAAACGCACAGAAAACGACCCAAACGGCAAATCATTTTCACTCATTCTCATCTATAAATAGAACACCTACCTCTCATTTGTTTTTTCAAGCTTTTCAAGCCAAAAAATCTCTGCTAATTTTCTTCCTCAATTCCTCACTACAAAACCTTTTACTCATATTCTCTTCTCCTACTTCCTTCCACCAAATTAACTTTAATTAACCTCAAACAAAGATCAATTTCGAACCAGAATTCATTCATTCAGAAGAAGAAAGAAGAAGAGAGTTTCGATTTCATCATTTACCTGAATTTGAAGGTAGTTTGAGCTTCACCGTCATTTTCGATCCGTTACCTTTTGTTGTGATTCTTTGAACTGTTGGTACTATTGTGAAGAACTTTTGATTTTGATCTGTTCGGTGTGATTTTCGCATCCCGTCGCTTTGATTTGAGCAAGCTTTGAGCTTGCAAAAATGGCGTGAAGAGTTACCGTGTGAGAGCTAGAAGAAGATGATGTTTTTGTTCTCTTTCTCCTTTTAAATTGTTATTTCATTTATTTTCTTTTTTTTATCATTTCTTTTAAGAAAATTGGCCGTGTGGGCCTTTTTTTTTATTGCTATTAGTTTATTTTTATAAAAAAATAATAATATTCTTAAAAAAGGCATTTAAAAAATGAATTAAAAAAATATTTTAGTTTTTGGATTAATTGTTGTTTTGTTTTGGGTCTTGAATTTTGATAAGATCTCATCAATATCAATGGACTTTGAGTGTTGATTTTATCCACTAAAAGAGGTGATTGATATTGATGATGATTTAATCGATTTAAGATTCAAATTGAAATTTCTTTTCATTTTAATTTTCTTTCTTCTTTTTATTTTTGATCGATGAAATCTATGGATCATAGATTGTTGATTATCAAGGTTGTTTAATCTTCATTATTTCAAATCTATGGATGAATAATCATTGAGATAATTCTCCGTACTTTGGAATAGTGATAGATTACCTTTGATTAATTGATTAAAAATCTTGATTATGATGAGATCACTACCTCTTTTCGTTTTGTGTGCCATGTTTTAGGAGAGTGATTTACATATCACTTCTCTAACATGTATTAACACTAACATTTTATTGACCGGCCTCAGATAGTCGTGGTTTCTACATTAACCCGATTACGATTGCTTAACATAGCGCTAAAGTGTCCCTTAATCGGAAAATGATCATTCGTGGCTCAAACTTACGTTTAAAAGTCCAAGTATGTTTAGTTGCTTGTCTTAAGTCCAATACCTATGAAAATCATTGTTAGGAGGCTTTGATTCTATCAATCCTCTAATGAGTTTTCATTAACCTTGGTCTAAAGTGCAAGAATTAATCATCATTGATCATATGTTCTAACCACTAATTACTAATTCACTAACATTATCTTTGTTTAATTTTGTTTATATTCTCTTCTTACTCCTTATTTCTTACTTTTATGCTTCCATATTATCATTTCACATTATATCTTTGTTTATGTTTATGTCATTTCTCTTTTGTCCACTTGGACCATATCTTGTTCAAAACACTAATAAAGGATAAAAAATCTCTAAAAAACTTGGTGTTGTTAACTTTGTGGTTATGCTCTTGGACTACTCTTAGACCTTGGACTTCATGGACCTTTGGACTTAGAATTAGGACTCTTATTCCTATGCTTGGAGTATTGCGGATCTTAGCCTTTATTTGGCTCTCTCATTAGCTTATGTTTTAAATCGGATGGAATTCTTTTTTGCTTGCTATGGAGTGTGCTACAAGTCGGCTAGATCTTTCTTACCTCTAGCTCTTATTTTGGTTTCTAGGATAGTCACTTCATCTCCTCCCTTTCTTAAATTTTCAAAACTTTCTCCCTCTTTCAAAACCTTCTTGGTTTCAAACTTCAAAACCGCTTTCGCAATAAAACCTTGACTTTCGTCAAGTGATTTTCAAACTTTGTTCTTCTTAATAAAAGTCAATCAATGTTAATCATGCTTTGACCAATTTCAAAAGACATAAAAAATACAAAAACTCATCAACTCTTTTTGTGCCTTTATGCACTTTTTCACTTTAAAACTTTTCATAAAGTTTAGACATGATTCATTTCTATAGTTGAGATGTAAATCTCCTATTCCCCATATTATTAAGACTTTGACATTTTCCACGTTGATGTTGAGTGATAGTCTTGTTGATAATCCAAGCAAATCCTCCATCTTTATGTGACGCAGATGTTGTCTTAATACTCGTGGGTGAATAGTCGCAGTTTTCTCCTTAAAATGACGACTTGTCTTTACATCTAAAATCAATCAAAACCAACAAATTTTTGTCATTTGTACCACGAACTACGAGGTTTTGATCCCATATTGCACTTTGTGGGTACGAAGGCATGAGGCGATAAGTCTCTCCAAACACAAAAATCTAAAAAAATAATTCTCTTCTCATCTCCCCAATCTCTTTTCAAACAAACCATTTTCAAACCAAAAAACGTAAATATTTCAAAGGGCTCCTATAGAGTACTATAGACGTTTTGGGTGCTAACACCTTCCCATTGCGTAACCAACCCCCTTACCCCGATCTCTGTCTCCTGTTCTTATTTTAGAACTATTTGGTTTTGTTCGCTCTTTTTCCTTTCCTTTTTTGGATAAAATAAAAGTGCGGTGGCGACTCTTGTTTTCTTTGAGTTAAGTTAATCAATAACTTACACTCACGATTTTTACCGCTACAGAAAAGTGGCGACTCTGCTGGGGACTCCAACGGTTCCTAGTGGGTTTCGCCTACTTTGATTTATTTATCGCTTTCTGTTTGACTTGTTTGTTATTGTTTGTTCTGCTTTGGTGCCTGGTAATTTGTGTGGTGAGATAAGTCCTAACCTGGACTTGAGTGCACTTATGATAGGAGGGTGGTATAGTCTTGTTGGCTTACGTGGAGTAGTCCTTACTAAGCTGACTTGAGATCCCCCGCTCGGTGGAGGCCCCTTTGGAAATTACTGATGTCTTACGAGTAGTCGTAATTGATATTACTTTTTCCGACTGGGAGCCTGAGAAGCTGAGGACCTTAGAACCCTTTAACCCATCTTGGCCTTATTAGGACGTGGTGCGGTGGCTGTTCAGGTGTAGACTTGAATTAGTCGTTACGCGATACCACACTCAGATGAGTTTCTCTTGAGAATATTGTTGGCCGACGAGTAGTCGTTTAAGCCGATAATATCCAAAAGATGGAATTATGATTCTGGGAACTTTTTAGAACCTTATTCTACAGGTGATGATATAACCATAGTACATACCATTGTGGGTTGGTTGGTTCTTACCTTTGGCTCCATGCTCGTGCTGAACCTTTGAACCTGTGTGCTTTGTATGTCTTGTTTGTGGGTGTTGCATCTTGCACTCATGCATTCATGATCATTGTGTTTCAGCTGGTTTTTAAGGATCTCAGAGATTTTCTTTTGCAAACATCGCAGATATTGTTGATTATGGACATTGGAAGGAGAAACACTCAGAAGTACAGTTTTCGGGCTCCTGATCTTACAGAGTTGAGAAAGCTAGTGTCCTTGGTAGATGACCGTTCAGGCTTCTTATCTCGTTATGGGAGACTTTTATTTGTTCTTTCTACCAGCGTTGAAGACGGAATTCTGAATACCCTTATGCAGTTCTATGATCCTATTTACCGATGCTTCACTTTTCCCGATTATCAGCTCATGCCGACCTTGGAAGAATATGCTTATTTGTTGGGTGTACCGGTTTCTGATAAAGTTCCGTATACTGGTTTGGAGGAAGCTCTTAAGCCTCAAGATATTGTTGTAGCTACCCATTTGACGTAGTCGGATATTGATGCAAATCTAAAGACTAAGGGAGGCCTCAAGTGTTTGACTGCTAAGTTCTTGATTGAGAAGGCTACTTTATTTGCTGACATTGGTCGCACATTAGCGTTTGAGGCTATATTTGCTTTACTCATCTATGGACTAGTCTTGTTTCCTAATATTGATAACTTTGTGGATGTTAATGCAATTAGAATTTTCTTGATTGGGAACCCTGTTCCAACTTTGCTTGGTGACAGTTATTTCTCCATCCATAGTAGGACTTCTAAGGGAAACGGTACCATTGTTTGTTGTCTACCTCTGCTGTATAATTGGTTCGTTTCACACTTACCTCAGACATCTGCTTTTAGGAAAAACAAGGATTGTTTAAGGTGGTCTCAAAGGATTATGTCTCTTACGCATGTTGATATCACTTGGTCTTCTTCAGTTTATGATAATGTCCAGATTATTGATAGTTGTGGAGAATTTGCCAATGTTCCTCTTCTTGGAATACAAGGTGGAATTAACTACAACCCGAGTCTAGCTCGCCGTCAGCTGGGTTATATGCTAAAGGATAGGCCTAAGAATATTTTATTAGAGGGTTTATTCTTTCAAGGAGGGGATGATTCTCTTGGTTTGAGAAGAAAAATGGCTCATACCTGGACTAAGATTCACAGGTTGGATAGAGGGGAGCTTGGAAGACAAGTTTGCATTGCCTTGGAACCTTACACGCTTTGGGTGAAGAAGAGGGCTATGGAGCTTAAGATGCCTTATCCTATTGAGAAACCTCTGACTACTGTGATCTCTACGCCACTCCCTAAGCCACTCCCTGTTTCTTCTGATGATGTGAAGACACTTCAAGATGCTTTGGCTAAGATGAAGGAAGAGAAAGAGATGTGGGAAAGTAAGTTTCAAGCTTCTGACAAAGAGAAGATGGAATTGCAAAAACATATGAAGGAGAAAGACGACTTGATAGAGTTACTTGAGCGGCGCGCTGTGAAGAGGCATGCAGAGGATTTATTTTCCTCTACTACTCCATCATCACATCCTCCTACTTCTGGTGCTTGGAAGGGTATTGTGGATCAGCTTGTGTTAGAGAAGATCACCATGAAGCACAACTATGAGAAAGAGATTAAGAGACTCCGAAGGAAGTATCAGCTTGGATCGTCATCAGATGTTCCTTAGGACCTAGCTTTTTCTTATTTTGATATTATTGTATTTTGTACTTCCAAGTGTAACTCTTTCTAATATTCAATGAAATGAGATGTTTATCAGTATTTCAAAAAGTGTTATTTTTCTTTATGATGTTTATAATTGCTTTATATCTTAAAGATCCTTGAAAACTGGTTGAAACACCTGCATTTTGCATTTGCATTCGCATCATCGTGCATTGTGTGTTTCCTTTTCCAGATGTCTTATTTGTTTCTTTTGGCCTTCCTTCAGTCAAGCTGTCGCATCACTACAACACTCGGGCTAACTCTATGAAAAAGATGGATCAGTTGCAACAAGAGAACCGCGAGCTCCGTGAAGAGGTATCAACTCTGAAAGATGGTTTGGAGAGACTGACTGCCGCAATGGAAGCTTTGGTGGCTGCTCAAAATCAGCCACCACTACCTCCTCCTTCTCCTGTCCAAAGAACTGTGATTTCTGAGATCAGATCAACGCCCATTTCTGTGGCCCCGATTAATACTTCTCAATATCAAATGACTGTTGGTTTCCCTTGGGGCATGCCTACCAATTATGTGCCAGAGGGATATCGACCTCCTGTTTCCGAAGGTTCTAGAATCCCTGCTGTCATGGCTGTACCACCTCCTGTGGTTAATGTTGTTCCTAATGCTGAAGTTCCGGTTGTTCCTACTATCATACCTGTGCCACCGCCTGTAACTCACGCTTTGCCTTATACTGAAGAACAAATTTTCCATACTGCTCCGAGCGAGAGTTTGGATGTTATGGATCGAATAGATGACTTTCAAGATCAGTTTGCTGAAATGCAAAGAGAAATCAGGGATTTAAGGGGAAAGGAGTTATTTGGAAAGAATGCTCATGAGCTTTGCCTTGTTCCAAATGTGAAGATTCCCGCCAAGTTCAAAGTTTCGGATTTTGAAAAATACAAAGGGAACACTTGTCTGCAAAGTCATTTGATCATGTATGCTAGAAAGATATCTACCTATACTGACAACCATCAGTTGTTGATCCATTATTTTCAAGATAGTCTTACTGGTGCTGCGCTGAAGTGGTATATGGGACTCGATAGTACACAAATCAAGACATTCAACAATCTTTGTGAAGCTTTTGTTCGTCAGTATAAGTATAATCTCGATATGGCGCCAGACCGTGATCAGCTCCGCGCAATGTCTCAAAAAGAGAAAGAAACTTTTAAAGAATATGCATAGAGATGGCGTGAGATTGCAGCTCAGATAAGCCCTCCGCTTGAAGAGAAAGAAATGACCAAGATTTTTCTGAAGACTCTGGGTTCATTTTACTATGAAAGGATGGTTGCGAGCGCTCCTAGTGATTTCACGGAAATGGTTAATATGGGGATGAGATTAGAGGAAGCTGTCCGTGAGGGACGTCTGATAAAAGAAGGAAGTTCTGGAAGTACAAAAAAGCCTGGTGTTGGGTTCCCCGAGAAAAAAAAGGGAGAAACTAATGCTATATCCCAGGATAGGTCTAGAAGACGCAGAGTTGTGAACAACAATGGTAGTCGTCGTCAGCAACAAGTAGCATCTGTTACGCCTGTTATCAGTAACACCCCTACCGCTCAAGCTACTGCAAGTTATCAACCACGTTTCCAAGAGAAGACAACTCAACAAGGTCGTACACAGAGGAAAACACAATTTGATCCCATTCCAATGACGTATACTGAGCTATTTCCGGCTTTAATAAAGAGGGTGGGTGGAAGTTAGAAGCAATATGTCGGATACTAGCTCATGCTAGAAGCGGTAAATAATCCTCTTTGACGCGTATGTAGAATGTCCTTCAAAAACAATTGTCATGAATGTTCAGCGGTGGTCTAACCTTGCCACTTTCCTTGCAGGTCCTGAACATTTGGAAGGGAAAGTTTTGGAAAGAACCTCGGTTGCTGTGAGCATGGAATGGCTTCAATGACTGTGTTAGATATTATTTCAGGGAAAGAGATGCTGCTTGGAATAAAGTTCTAGTATATGAAGAGTAAAACTCTTCACCTATTAGATCAGAACCTGAATTCAACCTTATCGTGTAACTCTTGTTTCCTTTATTGACAGGTCGAAATAAAAGTTGAGATGCCAATCAAAGATGCGAAGTGGTTATGCATGTCTGAAGCCTTAGATGCCAAGAGAAACTGACTACAGCGGTAAGTTATTTGATGTCAAGGTCGACACATCCACCGAATGCTCAGCTCCAGATTGAATACATTGTCTCCACTCGGTGCCGTCACTTGGGCTCGAAGCATAGCAGGATTCCTCCACATGTCCACTGTCTTTATAGGCAGAAGCCGAATTATCATGAGCTTCAACCATGGTAGGTCTGATGGTAAATGCGCGTATTTAGTTCGTTAACTTTTCCAATCTCCTTATGCGTGTTGCTTCTGTTTACAGGGCCAACGACTGTCAAGGGATTAATGTGGTGGACCTCAATGTAGTAAGGTATGGCATCTTCATAATTCCCTGTTGCTTATAGATTATAGCACGGTTGTTATAAGGTGCGGATAATCCCGTGGTTACGCTTAGTGTAGCTTTGGAATATGAAGCAGCAGCCACCAAGTTCCATTCTATGTATACATATTTCTAAAAATGGTCAATGTTTGTGGATGGTTTGCTCTAAGCCTTTACCGAAATTTCTCGTTGTATGTAGGTTGTGTAGACACGTTCAGGACGTGCTGATGGAAGCTGAAACCGTTGACGAGTGCGTGCGAGATGGTGCCGGTAATCCACAAGAGGTGAACAGGTAACGACACCCCTGCTGGTGTGCATATGGGTGTTTCGATAGAACAAATGCGGTTGACTATATGCTGGTTATTCTGCAGGTGTGGGAATGCCGTGATAACGATGCTGGTAGCCAACAAGTGGTGAACTGGACCTTTAATCATGTATATTGATGATCTGCGTTGGTTTACTCGCAAGAGAAAAAAGGAACTGTTGTTCAACAAGCTTCCCAGCCTCCCATTTGGTTTTGTCTAACATGCTTTTCACGAGTGATTTCCAAGCTGTTGCTTTGTTAATAAGCTCACCTTTGGCTATTAATCTCTGGTAAAGGCTGACATGAATTGAGATGTGAATTGCAGGAATTCCTTCGGCGATAGCGGGTGAACTAAATCGTCCCCCAAATTGGTTGGAAGGATGGATAGGTCAGTTGTTGATGGCGTCACTGAGAGTGTCTCCGTTGGCTAGGACCTCGAGTTTTCTTCTTTTACCTGGCGACACCGACACCGCGGCCTTCGTCTCTTAGAGTAAGCCTCCAAACTTACTCGTTCAACGAAATTTTGAGCTAACCTTACATTAAAGTATGCTATCAATGAAACATAGCGAGAACAAGGCTTAGTGTGATTAATGACACTGATTTGTGCTATTTCGAGAAAGTTTCAAATTCGGTTGCTTGAAGGTTCAATTAGCTATCGTTTTTTCTGTGCGTTGCTTGTCTCTGTTCTTGAATCAAATGTGGTTGTTAACTTCATGCTTTCTTCTCGTTATGCAGGTGATAACTTGTAAAACTGCTTGGAGCATAGTCGGCGCAAAGTAGAAATAGAAAGAGCACATCATAGACGCAAGCTATCACAAATGCGGAATCAAACTTCGAAGTGATGAACCTTTAACTGAAGTTGTTTGAGAAGCGGCAAGCGAACTTGGATTAATATTTTGAGTCCCTGGAGCTATTTTTGGACAGAGTTGTAACCAATCATTCCAACAAGTTTGGTGCCTCCAGATCACAGTTGTAATTCACAAAGATGTCAACAAGCGTTCGTGTTACGCTATACTCATGCTCTCCATATAATAAACCGACTCGGTCTCACAAGCTTCTCCAAGTTCAAACGTCAGCGGTTAAAATTTCCTTCGGTGGAATTATGTACTTGTCAAGACCATTATATGTAATGCCCCCTTTTTTAGTGACTAAAACTGTATTGACACTACATTATTAAATCTTGTATGCGCTGGATTGTGTGAAGTTTAGCATAGGAAGGTTTGAACCTTGAACTTGCTCTATACAGGCTGTTTTGAATTTAAATAATATAAAGCACCTTAATTCAATGTCTTCCAATTGAGTGGGGCCCCAACATAGCATATTGGTTTAGTAGTATCCATCATCATCACCTGAATATGGCTAGAGCATTATAAAAACAACGCCTAGACAGACCATGCAGCACACGTAGGATCTTGCCATAGTACTCAAAATGACTTTTCCTTTGATGAGCAAACTAAAGACTTAATAGGAGTTTCTTGGTAAACCTTGGTTCAAGATGCACTGGTTGTTTCACCCTCTCGAAATATATCAATTTCCACAATAAACCCATCTCCGATGACCAAAAGATTTGATGACGATATTAGGCTTAGCAATTTGAAAGCAAAGGCCATTTGTAGTAGTGCAACATGAAGTTTACGCATTTTGGAATTAATATTCTTTCTTTCATCTCAACTGATATTCAACATGATCTTCAGAGGATAGATTTTTTGATAATTATAGACACAGAGTCTTCATGACTTCTCAATCTTCTGCCACAAGTCTACAAAATGAACATAAACTGGGTAAAACTGTTAGTTGTGCATGGATGACAGCCTTAGATGATCTGCAATAAAAAAAGAAAAAAAAACGCGGAGGTGGGGTCTTAAGGTCAAAAATTAGGGTGCGACAGATGCCCCTATTTAAGTTACTCCTATTCGGAGATATGGAGATTGAAATCTTCGTCTTGACGAGATAGGAGGGACTTAAATACAAACATTGCATGAATTTTTTGCCATAAGAAGCCACCGAATGCACATGATATGCGATGATATGAGAAATGCAAGACAAACAGTCCTATGGAAACAAGACGCCACAGGGGAAAAGTCTAGACACAAAACATGGGAAAAACAGGCTCAACAAAGCGAGACTCCACGGGAAAAAAAATGATAATCACAAAGTGTCTGTAAAATATGTTGTGGAGAATTTGGAAGAGAAACTCCCTGGAGGAATCTACTGTTGATCGGGAAAATAGCAAGTGTACTATTTTTACCAATTGTAGTAATAAGGGAAAAGTCCCAAGTATCGATCTCGAGGACTGCGTAGTAATTAACGAGATTTTTAGGATTCAAAGGAACAAAAGGTCTAGTGGTTTGTTTGGTAGCAGAGTAATATAACAAGTAAATAAAGACTTATAAATCAATTTAAGAACAGTGTTAGGGGAGTGGAGACGATGCGAGTAAAGACCATATATGATTATTCTGCTATAATAGTTATTAACCTTAATTCATCAGTTGGCCAATTTAGTTTTCTTAATTCCTTAATGAAAACCCTTTGATGAGTTTCCTGTACACTAATTCCTCAGTGTCCATGAAAAACATCAAGCAATAGTTCCGACCATAAAATACGTGATACGGGATATCCTCATTCCTAAGCAATATCGACCGTGATACTATTTTGCAAAAGTGTTAGGTTGACTTTCCAGATTAAAACCTAAGGATAATTAGAATTCTACTTTCCAATATGAATACGCGTTAAGATTAATGCAAAATAAAATATATAAGGTGAATAACATAGTGCTAATAGAATAATCAAATAAAAGTCATTACATCGCAACTTAGGACCACCCCCTAACAACTTGGGGTTTAGCTGCTCATGTTCTTGGTAAACATAAAAGCAATTAGAAATAAAAAGGAGAAGATCATTACAATGCGAGTTGAAATCCTTGGATCATCAATTGCTTCCGCTTTTGATCGATCCTTTGTTTTCCAGCCGACCTCTCCTCTCAGTTGTCAATCCTAATATCAGTTCACCAGTCTCCTACTTTCTAAAAAGTGACTCTTATATCTAAATTCAAATTACATCGCGAAATGTCTCAAATGCCCTTCGAAATAGGTCCGACAGCAAAAAATCAGAAAATACAAAAATTTCACTCTCAGTGGCCCTGACACGGGCCGTGTTGTGCAACACGGGTGGCCGTGTCAGGCTGCTGACTTCTTCAGGGTGTGTTTCATCTCCAAGGGCTGCAACACGAGCCGTGTTGCATGACACGGGCACCCGTGTTGTACGTCTGAGTCTTCTTTTCTTCTGCTTTGGTCTACCCGTGTCTGCCAACTGTGTCCTCCATGACACGGGCCGTGTTGTGCAACACGGGTACCCGTGTTGTAGCTCTGACTTCCCTTTTCCGACTTTTCTTTGCCTCCAAAAGCGGTGCGACTGTCGTGCTATCCTTTCCTGCCAAAAACACACTAAAAGAAACCGAATCAAATGCACCAGCGGCAAAAGTAATATAAACTTAAAAATAAGACTTGAAGACACACAACTACGAGTAATTCAGATAATAACAACTAAAGCTTCGAAAACAGATAAAAACATTGCGAAATTAACAACAAATAGCGTTTGAAAACACAAGTGAAATCCACCGATCAAACTCCCCCGAACTTGAACTTTTGCTTGTCCTCAAGCAAAAAGCTCGCCAAACCGAACTTAATATCTTTTTCATAACGGAACGTCCATAGAACTGTGAGTTGTGGTGATGATACTCATACTTGAACTTCTCATTCCAAGTCCCCTAGGATTAATTTCGGCTTTTCCCTCAAAATAGGTAACATGCAAACACTAGACTGCGGTAAACCACAGACCTCAGTCTCCCTATTGTCGCTACTCGAAAAATGCATCGCGCAACGACGGGGAGGCGAAAAGGATAGACAGAAGAGTCGCCACCGAACTTTATTTATCCCATGAGGGGAAAGGAAAATATCGAGAAAACCTTAAGAAAATAATGGATAAGATGGTCTCGCGACCAAGAACGGGTTCGGAAGCCGGTTATGCGAGGGGAAGGTATTAGCACCCCTCGCATCCATCGTACTCGATGGGAACCTTTTGTTTGTCGATGTGTGAATTTATTTGCTTAAATATTATGCTATAAAAGTGTTCCAGTGGGTAAAAGAAAGGTTAGAAACAAGAAAGTTAGGAGGAAAGAGAGAACGGGGAAGAAAAGAGAAAGAACAGACTCGGTAGGACTTCGCAGTCCTATGCCTACGTATTCTCAATAGATGTGAGAAAGTCAGAGTCGACGTAGTTCGGGGAACTACAGATATGGGGGGAAAGTGTGTTTTGTGGATGATGTTATCGTACGCGTTCTAGCAGTTAGGTGTATTGCTGCTCGCTCGTTGGAGACTTAGGCGTTACCTGTTTGCGGTAGAACGGACGTAGCATGCCTTTCTGGGAAAGGGTGGAAAAAGGGTGCTCGCTAGGATATCGCAATCCTATGCCTACGTATTCCCATTATGCATGAGAAATCAGAGCAACGTAGTTCGTGCCTACGGTGCGGATAACCAGTGTGTTTTGTGGATGATGTTATCGTACGCGTTCTAGCAGTTTAGGTGTTTTGTTGCTCGCTCGTTTGGAGACTTATGCGTACCTGTTTGCGGTAGAACGGACGTAGCATATCCTTTTTTGAAAGATTAATTAGTTTTCGCCACGCGGGGCAAGAAGTCACGTTTGATTGATTGGATTGTTTTTTAAGGAGCGAGACAGGTCCTCGGATAGTAACCCCTACGGGTAGTACCCAATTCGTTATCTCGAAGTTTTTGTTATAAAAAAAGGTGTGGCGAACGAGGCGTCTTTGTATTGAAAGACGGGCGTTAAGACCACACACACTACAGTGAGTATCCTGACACTCGGAGAGGAAGAAAGTCTACACTTAATCCCCTCTTTTTAACTCAACACAAAGAGAACTTCATTCTCTTATTAAAGATGTTTTTGGTTTTGAATGGTAAGTGCTTTGCGACAGAGAACCCTACGGTAAACGTCAGCACTCGGGATAGGAGAAGGCCTACGCCTAACCACTCCACGACCATTCAAGTTTTTGTTACGAAAAGATTTGAAAATGCACTCGGTACGAGACCGAGGTTTTAGGTGTGAAAAGGGTTGCAGGATAAAGTTGTGAAAGCGAGATGGTGGTGGACAAAGTCGCATCTTCGTATTGAAAGATGAGTATCGAGACCACCCTCACTACAGTGGGCATCCCTACGCTCGAAGAAGAAGGGGTCTACACCCAATCCTCTCGTTGAATTCAATACAAAGAAATGATTTTAGGGAGATGAGATTTGAAAATGGAAGGGAAACGTCTTCGTATTGAAAGACGAGTGTCAGAACCACCCTCACTACAGTGGGCATCCCAACACTCGGAGAGGAAGAAAGTCTACACTTAATCCCCTCTTTTAAATTCAATACAAAGATAAATTGATTGTGAAAATTGTTTGACAAAGTTTTTGAATCAAGTCGGGACAAGTGACGAAGAGAGAAAATAGGTGGTCTCAGATCCAACATTACTCATCAATAATCTGACTGGTAATGAATTACGGAGGTCTCGTCATCGACCAAAACAGAGGAAATGGGACAAAATGCCCAAAAACAAATGCAAAATGGAATTCAACTTTAAAAATAAAGTATAAGAAATTTTAAATAATAATAAAATAAGAACTAATATATATAGATATATAACCCTATTATACTATTAAAATAAAATAAAGCTAATATGCTAAATATCATGAAAATAATATAAACAAAAAAATAAAAATAGCTTTTTAGAGAATTATAATATTAACTAAATGAATCAATATATTTACGAAAAGAAATAATTAATAATTGAAAATAAAACTTTAACAAACAAAATAAGTAACAAACAAACAAAATAATTAACAAACAGAATAAGTAATCGAAAATAAAACAAAAACAAAATAAAGAAATTTTTTTAAAAAAAAAAGGGTAAGAGTGAATCTAACAAACTTGAAATGAAACGTTCATCATCATCAGGGTGAAATTGAAAGTAAAAAACCTAAAAAACTTCAATCGGCGGCGTGACCTTCAACGGACCAGACAAACCATGGAAAGCAATGTCAACTTTTCGTCTCGCGAATCTCTATCCTCGTCTTCGTTCGTGTTCGTTTGGCTCTGTCTCAGTTTTGTTTCCAGATTTGTAAAGGTTCGTTCAATTCGTCATTTTTTCGTTTCAAATCGACATCCGTTTTCCCTCTTCTCTTTCTGATTCTGTCTTCTGATATGGGGTTTTAGGGTTGGTGTTCTTTATCGTGGATTTCGTTTGGAGGAGGCTTGGTGAAAGCTGGAGGAAGAGAACGAGAGAGGGGTTTGGGTTTGTAGAAGGTCTGTTAATGGAGTCGTTGGGTTTTGTTGATTGTTTTCGAAGGTTAACGGTGGATGGAGTTTATGGATTTCAGTAGACGAATGGCGAAATGAGTTTAGAGGAGGGGTGTTCGATTGAAGGTTGTTTAAGTGTTCATACGAACGGAGCTCACGGTGATGGAAGCTTAATGATGGCTGAGCGAAGATGGATTATTGTTTGCTGGTGGTTGCAGGTGATTGAGTTCATGTGGTTGAATGATTCTGGGTTATCATAAATGTGAAGATGTTGAGTCTGCGTTGCACGTGAACTGTTTGATAAAATGCCTGAGGAGAACTTGGTGACCAGCTTTTAATATCCTCAGTTTTTCTTTTCAGAAGAGTGACTGTGAGTTTGATTCAAAATGATTTAAGGTTTTGTTTGTTGTGGTTGTGCAGACTATGAACATGATGACGACGCCGTTTCAACAGGACCTGCTGCAAACAGTGAGAAAACTGATGGTAGAAGCTGCAGGGATCGTTGATGGATCTTGATTTCAGGTATTTCTGAGCTTGTTTATGGAGAACCTTTTTAGGGAAGTTGGAGGTTGTCTAAGAAAGATTAAGAAATGGAAGAAGGGTTATGGGTTGTTTCACCGATCTTGAAGCTTGGTTGTGAGTTTATTTGATGAAGGTGACAACGATGAGTTTCACTGTGTTTGAAATGGATTGAAGAAGAGGACTTTGGTGAATGGACCGTGGTCAATCATCTTGGAGGAGGAATCCTCTTTGTTGAAGGAGGAATAAGTTGAGTTATATGGTATGTCTAAGTTGAAGGAAGAAGGCTTTGTGTGTGCAGTCCTCTCTTTTTTCCCAGAAAAAAGGAAGGGCTTTTAAGGTTAGAATATCCTTATTGCCTCCCAATGAGAATCTTTTTTTGCTCATTCTGTGATGTCCCTTTTGTACAGGTTATGCAGGCTGTAGGAAGGGTAGCAGTTTCGGTACATTTGGAGGGTAGTGGTAGCTGCTGTTCGCAGACTTTGTCTGGTGTGTTGAGCACAATAGTGTGGGCTGGTTGCAGAGCTTGTCTGATGGTAGTTGTAGCAGAGTTTGGAGGGGTCGCCAACAAGAGAAATTGGGTGGCTTGTCTCCATAAAATCTGCTGCAAGTACATGGCTGCAGGTTTTGTAGTGGAGGTTTTGGGATTGTCTGATGGTAGCAGGTTGAATAAAATGGAAAGAAACAAAATACACAAGGCTGGTTGGGGTTTGATAACAAGTTGCAACTTTGGTTTCTTTCGTGACCATCCCTTATTTTTCTGGTTACTGAATAACAATCCTCACTTCGTTTTGGTGCAGGAAGCTATTTAGGCGTTGTGTTTTGGGTGAATCAAGTTTGTTTTGAAATTCTTGCGGTGGGGTCCCAGCCAAATTGTCCTTTCGTGCAGGTATTGTCTTCTGTCACTGTTTTGCACTGCTTTAATTGTATTTTGGACCATTGTGGTGAGCTGTGGTATTAACACGGTTTTTGCAGGTTGGGCGGTATGGTTCCTTCTTGTAGGTTTGCGCTGGAACTGTGTGAGTTTGCGACGTGGCCATGGTTGAAACGAGGCTAGGAACAAGTAGCTATTGGCGTGGTTTACGGTGCATGTTCTGTTGTAACTTGTGTACGAATTGCAGCTGGGGTATTAGTAGTGATAATGGTGTTTTCCTCCGATTTTCTTGCAGGAAATTCATTGAATTGATAATGGAGATGAAGAGAAAATGAGAAGCTCAAAGCCAGGGCCCTCCAAATGTGAAGAAAGAACATAATTTGTACAGGAAATATTGGAGTGTAGGATAGCATTTTCTGATTGAATTTTGCTGAGGGCTAGTTTTGAAATTCTGTTAACAGCATATCAAGGATTTGAAATTGTTTTTCTTTGTTATGATTTTGCAGCATAGCTTTGCAATCTTCTGTCATGAATGAAGTTCACTTTTCCACTTTATAACTTGTATATATTTTGAACCATGAGAAGATATGTAACAATTACTTTCCTTGTTCAATGTTGTATTTACAACTTATTTGGAGCAATCCAAGCCTTGAATATTCTGCAGTGCCAGGTCCTAAGGGACTTTTATTTTAAACTCCAAACCATGTAATAGTTTCCAAAAAGTTTCTTAGCTTTCTTTTTCTGCATTGGAATAAGGTATATTGTTCATAATACATCTAGACTCTAGAAGTGCCAAAAGCTAAAATGGCTCATGGCTCAATGACTGTCCGTGCCTTGAAGGCAATGATCTCTAACAAATGATCTCCAACAAATTGTTTATCAAGTCATGAAAACTTAAAAGAGTTTTGATAATCTCACAACTAATTCACAATAATGACCGAGGCATATTTCCCATGGCATATCAGGCCTGAAGGCAGTCCTTGAAGTAGAAACCTTAATCATGGTCTTGGACTCGTTTACATTATAGCTTGATAAACACAGTTTGGCCCTTTACGCATGATCTTGATGTCACTTGAGAGTTTAAATCCTCTAACTGGATTACTTTTAAGATCATAAATAAAGAATTGGGGTCTACCACTTACCCCCATGGCATAACATATTAGCTTGAACTTTATTCTGATTTTGAAAGGCATATCCCAAAAAAAAAACGACTTGAGAATCAATTGAAATGAGGCTTAAAATTATTTTGAAATCAATTGACCTTATCTTGAATCTTCTCGCATCATAAACTTATCTGAAACCATCATTTTGGCAAGAGTTTAGTAACCACAGAGAGCGCCAACAAGACCCTTATTAATCCACACTTCAAAATATCATGGTCAGAGGCCGGGTGATTATTTAGAGAAAAGGCATGAATCCCCACGGATGTTTGATACAAGAGCGAGAGGGGGGTAGGACAAATTTGGGGTATGACACCTATGGGTAACCTCTCCGACTATGCTTTGTACTTAAGTCTTCTTTTTCGATTTTCCTCCCTTTCATTCGGACAATCACTATACAGCTTTTATGATTTTCCTCGTGTGCACAAGATTTCTCAACGACATTTTTCTTTTTTTGGCATTGTTATTCTTTTTGAATGGCTTTCAGGTTCGACCGCCGTTGGGCTGAATAACCGGGTGAGGGTTACCCAACTTAGAAGGATTAGTCGCCTAATTGCCCCTTTTTGTTTGTTTGTTGTTTTTTTTCTCTGTGCCTTAGCTCAATATTTTCATTACCCTTGCACACACGATTCTTATTGATGAAACCTGATTGTCAAAATAAACTACTCAGGGGTACTTCTCAGATCAAAGCACTATGGTACAAATCTATACGTCGAACTCGTTCCTATTCGAGAAACCCAGGGTGTTTGCCTTTTACCTATCTCTCAAGATTGTTCCGATTTCATCCTCACAGTTCTTTTCTGAGTATTCTATATACTTTCTCATCACCTCACTTACATCTTCACTAAACAGTTCCCCAACCAACAATGTTATTAATTTTATTAGCTCAACGTCAGGGGGGTTTTCCTGTGGACTTGCTATCATGTTCTCAAACTAACACTGGAAATTAAATAACCAAATAACTAAAACAGAATTGAAAACACACAAATAACATAAACAAATAACATAAAAACACAAATAAAATACCCCCACACTAGAATTCAACAGTGTCCTCACTGTTGGAACACTAGTAGCAGAGGACTCACAGAGTTCATGGTTGCGGAGGTTGGTCGCGCAGCATCATCTGCCGCATCCATTCATGCATCTCACCGATCAACCTGCCTTGTCGGATTTGTTCGTTCCCTTGTCTTGTCTGCTCCTCGCCTTGCCTCGTCTTCTCACTTCGGAGATGACACATCTCATTCTACATCCAATCCCATTCTTTTTTAGATAAGCTCCAAGAGCCTGAGCCGGATTCCTGATGGGGTGAGACTCGAGTAGGCGGTATAGGCGCTTCTTCAACCTGATCTCCTTCATCCTCAAAGAATTTTGTACCTGTACCATCATAAAATTGGTCTTCTTCATCCTGCATTGTGCTCTCATATAGCCAGTTATTCACATTTTGAATACTAATAAATTCAGGGGCAGGTAAAGCAAGGAGATGATTGTTTCGGCTTACCAAGGAGTAGTAATTATCAAAGACTCGAATCATACCTTGGGCAGTCAGTATGGCAAGATATATTTTTGTCTTACCTGCAACAGTGGGTTCCTCTCTCAAGATAGCACCGTGGCCAAAGTGATTTGCGATTTGAGTAATCATACCGCCTACACTTATTTCACCGGAAGGTGCATTCGCAACCCTCTTCAGGTGATCGGCTGCAAAGGCAGCTACATTAATGAGTTCTTGATTTGCCATGCCGTACATGAAGTACAACTCCCTCTGAGTCGCCACTCCTGTGCTGTCACCCCTGCCGAACAGTGTATATGCCAATCCCTTTTGAGGGTACCTGAAACAAGGGTTATGGATACACGAGGCTTTTGCCGCCTTCGCGACATAATCAGTTCTGCCTGTAATAGCCTTCCAGAAGTCCCCTGCACTAAAATTTCCCGAAGGGGCTCCGGGTCCAAAATTGGGGAGTTTCAGAATATCTCCCAATTCGGCTATGGTCCGTATCAAATAACCGAAACCTCAGTGTACCATAATATTCCTCCTCCACACCTGTCCACCTGTGCTTCAACTGAAATTCTAAAGTACTCAAAAATTCAACAGTTATGCGCTCATAAATCGGCGCTTCCAATTGCATAAATTCTAGCATACCCAGAGTGTGAAACATCCTATGGACTTCTACTCTCAGCCCTAGATTATCAAGCGTAGTGTTACAGATATACCTTGTGGGAGCGAGCTTACGCTTGATGATGTTAGAGTACTTCTTCTGATGATCCGGGTCTTCAAAGAGTATGTCGTGAGGATTCGCCATACGGTGTGCTCTCTTTCTGGGGCGCGAAGTTTCCGCCACTGCTTTTCCTGTGTCTCTACGAGGAGGCATTCTTAAACATGCAAAACACAAACAACACAGATGGTTCGAAAAATTTCGAAATCACTGTTAGTGAAAAACGCGACCGTAGAAATAAGCACAATGATGAGTAGAACGTTTTTTGTGAAGGACGGAAGTGTTTCCGGTGAGTGGGTGTGGTAGATAATGAAGCTTTTTTGGAGAGAAGGTTATGGAGGTTAAGGGTTTTGTGAGGGAGAAGAAGGAGGAAGATGAAAAATGATATGAAATGTGTGGTTGCTAATGATAAGTGGGGGTTAAAGTGGTGGGCCCCACGGGGTAAAAAATTTAAAAATCAGAGCGCGCCTTGCAACACGGGCCGTGTTGTACAACACGGGCACCCGTGTTGCTCCTCCTGAAGTATATTTTTTTTCAAAGCCATGCACCTGCAACACGGGCCGTGTTGCACAACACGGGCACCCGTGTTGCTCCCCTGACTCCACATTTTTCCCAAGTTTTTCATCCCTGATATGCTAGGCCTGACACGACCCGTGTTGTGTAACACGGCCACCCGTGTCAGGGTGCTGTTTTTCAACTTTTTCCTCTCGTCTGGTCTCCGACATTCTTCTTTCACCGATGAACTGCGAGTTAATCAAAACCTGTTAAAACAAAAACAAAATGAAAGCGTGAATGTAAAATACGTGGGTTGCCTCCCACGAAGCGCTTCGTTTTACGTCGCCTGGCTCGACGGTCCGTCATCGTATCATGTGAGATGAAGGACATCGTGTCGATCTTTCTGCTGTCCCTCGTAGTAAGGTTTCAGACGCTGACCATTTACTTTAAAAATGTCTCCATTTGCTGGATTTTTCAGCTCGACTGCTCCGTGCGGAAACGCCTTATGTACTACAAATGGTCCCGACCATTTTGATTTAAGCTTTCCCGGAAAGAGCTTCAGTCGGGAGTTGTACAACAGTACTAATTGTCCTTCCCGAAATTCTTTCGTCTGAATACGTCGATCATGCCATTTCTTTGCTTGATCTTTGTAAATTTTTGCATTCTCATATGCCCGGTTCCTGAATTCCTCGAGCTCATGGAGTTGGAGGGTTCTAGACTCTCCTGCTCTGGTGAGGTCTAGGTTAAGGACTTTTGATGCCCATAATGCCTTGTGTTCTAACTCTAGAGGCAGATGGCAAGCTTTACCATAGACCAGTTGGTAAGGGGACATACCAATGGGTGTTTTATATGCAGTGTGATACGCCCAGAGAGCGTCGTCCAACTTTACTGCCCAGTCCTTACGGGATGCACACACTGTTTTCTCTAATATCTGTTTGAGTTGTCGATTTGACACCTCGGCTTGCCCGTTGGTTTGAGGATGGTACGGAGTAGATATTTTGTGCTTCACATTATACTTAAGGAGTAACTTTTCCATGAGATGATTTAGGAAGTGAGTTCCTTCATCACTTATAAGGGCCCTTGGTACTCCAAACCGCGAGAATATGTTCTCCTTCAGAAACCTGACCATTACTTTAGCATCATTTGTTGGTAGTGCCACTGCTTCTACCCATTTCGAAACATAGTCAACTGCTACCAGTATATAGTGTTTTCCAAATGATGGTGGGAATGGTCCCATAAAGTCAATCCCCCAAACATCAAACAACTCTACTTCTAACATGGAATCCTACGGCATCTGGTTTCTTTTCGAGATATTTCCAGTCCGTTGACATCTGTCGCATTCCTTAACTACGTTTTGGGCATCCTTGAACAAAGACGGCCAATACAACCCCGATTGGAGGACTTTGGCTGCGGTGCGGTCGCCACTGAAATGCCCTCCATAATCTGAATTATGACATGCTTCGAGCACCTTCCTTTGCTCGTTTTCCGGAACACATCGTCTGATCAGTCCATCCACCCCTTTCTTGTAAAGAAACGGGTCATCCCATAAGTAGAACCTGCAGTCATGAACAAACTTTTTCTGTTTGTTAGAATCAAAACGTCGGGTATGAGACCCCCGACTAAATAGTTGGCGTAATCCGCAAACCAAGGAACACCATGAATAACTAGGATGTGCTCATCAGCAAACTCATCCTTTATCGGACGCTTTTCCTCGTTTTCTTCAATCGGTGACATTCGCGAGAGGTGATCAGCTACAGTATTTTCACATCCTCTCTTATCCCGAATCTCCACATCGAATTCTTGGAGAAGAAGGATCCATCTCAGCAGCCTGGGCTTCGACTCCTGTTTAGCAAAAAGATATTTTAACGCAGCATGGTCAGTATAAACAATCACTTTAGAACCCAACAGATATTGCCTAAATTTGTCAAAGGCATACACCACCGCTAGCAACTCCTTCTCGGTAGTTGCGTAATTCATCTGTGTCGGGTTCAAAACGTGACTCGCATAGTAAATAACATGCAAAAGCTTCTCTTTCCGCTGCCCCAATACATCCCCTACTGCGATGTCACTGGCGTCACACATGATCTCAAACGGCAGCGACCCATCTGGGGCTATCACAATTGGTGCTGACACTAACTTATTTTTCAGGTTTTCGAATGCGTCAGCACATTCCTTATTGAACACAAACGCCGTGTCCTTGACTAACAAGGACGTCAACGATTTAGCTATCTTGGAGAAGTCTCTTATGAACCTGCGGTAGAACCCTGCGTGACCCAAGAAGCTTCGGATACCTTTCTCGTTCACGGGTGGTGGTAACTTGGATATTACTTCCACTTTTGCTTGATCGACTTCGATCCCTTTGTGTGAGATTTTGTGACCAAGGACAATGCCCTCTCTTACCATGAAATGACATTTTTCCCAATTTAGGATCAAGTTACTTTCCTGACATCTCTGCAAAACAAGTGACAGGTTAGTTAAACAATTATCAAATGATGACCCAAAAACCGAAAAATCATCCATGAAGACTTCCATATGTTTCTCAAACATATCCGCAAAAATAGAAGTCATGCATCTTTGAAATGTGGCTGGGGCATTACATAACCCGAATGGCATCCTCCTATAAGCAAAAACTCCGTACGGGCATGTGAACGCTGTCTTCTCTTGATCCTCTGGCGCAACCGCGATTTGGTTGTATCCGGAGTATCCGTCTAGAAAGCAATAGTAATTGTGACCAGCCAATCTTTCTAGCATCTGATCAATAAAGGGCAGCGGAAAGTGATCTTTTTTGGTGGCTAAATTAAGTCTCCTATAATCAATGCATACCCTCCAACCAGTGACTGTACGCGTAGGAATCAACTCATTCTTGTCATTAGTCACCACAGTTGTACCTCCTTTCTTAGGCACCACGTGAACAGGGCTCACCCATGAACTGTCCGATATAGGATAGATAAGTCCAGCATCCAATAATTTCACCACTTCCTTTCTTACAACTTCCTTCATAACGGGGTTCAGTCTTCGTTGGGGCTGCACAACCGGTTTGTGGTCCTTCTCCATAAGGATTTTGTGCATGCAAACTGTAGGACTTATACCCTTTAGGTCTTCGATTTTCCAACCAATAGCACTCTTAAATTTTTTAAGAACCCCAATCAGTTGTTTCTCTTGGACACTTTTCAAACTAGAGCTGATAATGGCG
The DNA here is from genome assembly GCA_963859935.3 of Lathyrus sativus. Taxonomy (NCBI): domain Eukaryota; kingdom Viridiplantae; phylum Streptophyta; class Magnoliopsida; order Fabales; family Fabaceae; genus Lathyrus; species Lathyrus sativus. The sequence continues at coordinate 671,174,467 of OZ012735.1, read as the reverse complement.
GGACACTTTTCCTCGGTTTCTAGAAAAACATATTTGATATTTTCCGGCAGTTGTTTCAATTCCGAACCTTTAGGCTTTTCGTCATTACCTTCCAGCGCTATAGGTTACCGTAAGTCCTCCCATCGGTGTGGTCGGGATCCCCTTTGGAATGGTCGAGTGTCCAACATTTTAACTACCTCCCTGTCATTCTCATCTACTTCTTTATCTTCCTTAAAGATTGACATGCTTAGCACTCTCTCCAGGGGCAGTTGGGTCACACTCTCCAAATGTTCGCTCTCTACGACTTGTTATAGCACTTGTATGTTGCTACTGGTGCCACGATCCTGTTTATGCTTCATGGTATTACTAACATCAATTTTTAACTCCTCGTCATATACCTTCAAGGTCAGGGTGCCGCCTTCCATATCTATCATGACTCTCCCGGTTTCCAAGAATGGCCGACCCAAAATTAATGGCATTTCTTCATCTTCCGGCATCTCTAGGATCACAAAATCAACCGGAAACACAAATTTATCTACCTTAACTAGTACATCTTGAACCACTCCATATGGCCGCTTAACTGAATGATCAGCAAACTGGAGGGTCATCCGAGTGTCTTGAACCGCACCGATATCCAACTTTTTGTAGATGGACAAGGGCATGAGGCTAATACTTGCTCCCAAATCAATTAAAGCTCTGTTGAATGACCTATCGCCAATAGTGCATGGGATAGTAACAGCTCCATTGTCTTTCTTCTTGACCGGAATCTTCAGACCCTGCAAAATAGCACTACAAGTTTCCGTTAGAATAACAGGTTCGGACTCACTAGTCCGCTTCTTAGCAATGATGTCCTTCATGAATTTTGCATAGGTGGGCATTTGTTCTAGTGCCTCCAACAATGGAATGTTCAGCTTTAACTTTTTAAACAGCTCAAGGAACTTCTCAAAATTCTTCTCTTGTTGTCCTTTCTTTTTATTTCTTGAGGGGTATGGCAGCTTGATCACCGGTTTCGGTTCTACCACTTTTTCTTTAGTTACCGGTACCGGTGTCACCACTTCTTCCTCAACTATTTCATTTTCTTTAATTTCCAGCTCAACCTCAATCATCTGATCATTTAGTTTCGTTTCCTTTTCTTCTACTTCCTTGGATTTTCCACTTCTTGTTACTACTGCCTTAATTTGGTGGTGATCCTTCGGATTTGGTACTGTGGCGCTTGGAAGTGTACCCGGCGCTTGCGAACTCGCTAACTGTTGAGCAATTTGACTCATTTGTACTTCAAGATTTTTTATGGATGCTCCAGCATTCCTGAAGTTACTCCTTGTCTCTTCTTGAAATTGAGAACTTTGGGCGGCCATTTTCTCAATGGCTACTTCCCACTCAGCTTTTCGAGGCGCTTGTTGCTGATACTGAGGTTGGTACGGTGTCTGCTGGTACTGCTGTTGCTGAGGTTGAAACAGTTGTTGGCCTTGAACCGGTTTTTGTACATTTCCTTGTTGATCTTTCCATGAAAAATTGGGGTGATTTTTCCAACCAGGATTATATGTGTTGGCGTAGGGATTGTTCTGCCTCAACATATTAATCTGTTCCACCTGCTCTTGCGTTGCTACACAATGCACTGTAAAGTGTGGTCCACCGCATATTTCACAAGGTGCTGCTTGAACTGGTTCAACCTGTGCCACTGTCTGAGTTTCAACAGTCATTTTCTTTAGCCTTCTCTCTACCTCAGCGGTGATCTGATCCTCCATTTTAACAACCTGGTCTGCCAGCTTCAAATCAATCTTACCTTCCGGTTGGTTTACCGTGCGATCATACAACTCAAGGTGCTCGTTAGCGGCAATTGCTTCTATGATCCTTTTGATACCCGTGGCCGTTGAGAAGTTGGTTGAGCCACCGGCAGCAGTGTCTATGAGCTATTTCGTTTTGAGTCGTAATCCATTCACAAAGTTTTGCATCTGCTCAGTGGCGTCCATGTTATGAGTGGGACATGCTGTAAGACACCTCTTAAACCGTTTATATGCATCCCCTAAAGATTCTCCTTCTTTTTGCTTGAAGTTGACAATGTCATATCTTTTTCGGATAAACACTGAAGCAGGGAAATACTCATTCAGGAACGCAGTTTCCATCTCTTGCCATGTTGTGATACTCCCAGCTGGAAGCGAATAAAACCATTCTTCAGCATCATCAGTGAGTGTGAACGAGAACATAACCAATCTCTTGGCCTCTTCGGAATGTCCTTCTATCTTCAACGAGGTGGTGGTCGTAAGGAATCTCTGAAGATGTTTATTTGCATCTTCGTTGATTCTTCCGGCGAACGACTTGCTCTCTAACTGACGGATGGTGGAAGGGTGTAGCTGAAAATGCGCAACATTTACCGGTTGATTCACAATAGTCATCCGGTTTGGTTGAGCATTGGCCCCTCCATAGTCTCCTAGCAGTCTTTCAGGCTGAGGTGGATTTCCATCCATTTGAACAGTTTCAGGTGTTGTCTCTCTCTCTCTCTTCGGAGTCGCTCTGCACAGATATAATTTCCTCTATTTCTTCCAGTCTTTTAACTTTAGCTATTCTCCGTCTTTCGTGTAACGCTCGTTCTGGTTCTGTATCAAAAGAATATTTAGCTGAGGCCTGACCTCGCATACACAACTAGACAAGCGTTAGATAATACAAGCGGAGAAAAATTATGCAGTAAATAATAAAATTTTAGTCGCAGAGCAACAAAATTTCTTTTGGATTCTAAAAACTATGTTAATTTGGTAGTCCCCAGCAACGGCGCCAAAAACTTGATCGGGAAAATAGCAAGTGTACTATTTTTACCAATTGTAGTAATAAGGGAAAAGTCCCAAGTATCGATCTCGAGGACTGCGTAGTAATTAACGGGATTTTTAGGATTCAAAGGAACAAAAGGTCTAGTGGTTTGTTTGGTAGCAGAGTAATATAACAAGTAAATAAAGACTTATAAATCAATTTAAGAACAGTGTTAGGGGAGTGGAGACGATGCGAGTAAAGACCATGTATGATTATTCTGCTATAATAGTTATTAACCTTAATTCATCAGTTGGCCAATTTAGTTTTCTTAATTCCTTAATGAAAACCCTTTGATGAGTTTCCTGTACACTAATTCCTCAGTGTCCATGAAAAACATCAAGCAATAGTTTCGACCATAAAATACGTGATACGGGGTATCCTCATTCCTAAGCAATATCGACCGTGATACTATTTTGCAAAAGTGTTAGGTTGACTTTCCAGATTAAAACCTAAGCATAATTCAAATTCTACTTTCCAATATGAATACGCGTTAAGATTAATGCAAAATAAAATATATAAGATGAATAACATAGTGCTAATAGAATAATCAAATAAAAGTCATTACATCGCAACTTAGGACCACCCCCTAACAACTTGGGGTTTAGCTGCTCATGTTCTTGGTAAACATAAAAGCAATTAGAAATAAAAAGGAGAAGATCATTACAATGCGAGTTGAAATCCTTGGATCATCAATTGCTTCCGCTTTTGATCGATCCTTTGTTTTCCAGCCGAACTCTCCTCTCAGTTGTCAATCCTAATATCAGTTCACCAGTCTCCTACTTTCTAAAAAGTGACTCTTATATCTAAATTCAAATTACATCGCGAAATATCTCAAATGCCCTTCGAAATAGGTCTGACAGCAAAAAATCAGAAAATACAAAAAATTCACTCTCAGTGGCCCTGACACGGGCCGTGTTGTGCAACACGGGTGGCCGTGTCAGGCTGCTGACTTCTTCAGGGCGTGTTTCATCTCCAAGGGCTGCAACACGGGCCGTGTTGCATGACACGGGCACCCGTGTTGTACGTCTGAGTCTTCTTTTCTTCTGCTTTGGTCTACCTGTGTCTGCCAACCGTGTCTTCCATGACATGGGCCGTGTTATGCAACACGGGTACCCGTGTTGTAGCTCTGACTTCCCTTTTCCGACTTTTCTTTGCCTCCGAAGCGGTGCGACTGTCGTGCTATCCTTTCCTGCCAAAAACACACTAAAAGAAACCGAATCAAACGCACCAGCGGCAAAAGTAATATAAACTTAAAAATAAGACTTGAAGACACACAACTACGATTAATTCAGATAATAACAACTAAAGCTTCGAAAACAGATAAAAACATTGCAAAATTAACAACAAATAGCGTTTGAAAACACAAGTGAAATCCACCGATCAACTGTATATGTCAAAATGTAATTGATTCAAGACATCATCTGTAGAAGTCTACTGCCGAGACTTGTAACTGTAATTGAGAATACTTTTGCCAAAATATTTACTGTTGAAATCTGTAAGGAATCTACTGCCGAGATTCTATGTTGAAATCTGCTGGAGACATACTTCTGACGAAGTCTTCTGGAAGTCTACTGCCGAGATTATCCAGGAACTGAAATAGAACTACCTACTGCCAAGGTCTTCTGGGAATCTACTGCCGAGATTAGCCAGGAAAAGAAATTGAAATACCTACTGCCGAGGTCTACTGGTAGTCTTCTGCCGAGATTAGCCAGAAAAAGAGATGTCTTTGAATAAATGTTCGAAAGTATGTAGAACCTTCCTGAGCGTTATGATATGGAAATCATGAGCTGGTCCCAGTCTCTGATGTAGAACCTCCCCGAGCATCATGATATGGGAATCATGAGCTGGTCTCAGTCTCTGATGCAGAACCTCCCCGAGCGTCATGATATGGGAACCATGAGCTGGTCTCAGTCTCTACTCGAAATGTTGAAAACTTTGTAGATTGTAAATGTTGTTGTAGATGTTGAACTTGTAGATGTAATTGAGATTGTAAAACTTCACCGGGGATCTTCAGGAGATATGAATAAAGAGACTAATATGATAAACTTCTTCGACTTCCCTGGGGAGATGTCGCTTGATAAAATCGTGTGATGAACTCGCTGGGGAATACATTCCTGAGGAGCATCCTGGCTGTTGCAAAATGTGTGAATTCTCAAGAGAAATGTCTGTAAAGTTTTCCATTTACCATGTCGATAATCACTGGGGATGGACAAACTTTCTTGAGGAGGCTGTCATTTGTCGTTTTGAATAAGATCCTAATCAAAACGAGTTGTTCAAATAAAGAGATCCAAATGTAGATGGTCGAGAAAACCTGTGATATTTAGAGCAACCTGTCTTCATGGATATTCTTCTTGGGGAATATAGTGCAAAATAAATGCACACTTGATCCATGTTCAAAAATTGGAGATTATCCATAATGTGATTGTCAGGGACCGAAATTCAATTCAGGAAATATCTGAAGAGAAACTGTTAAACAAGACACGAACCTTGAGGTATGAACTCAAATGGGATGTACTAAAACAACCGCCTTCCACGAGGATCGAACTTCATGGGGAGTTAGAAATATTGCGCTTTTTCTGCCTAGGGCTGACAACTCTAATTGGAAAGAGAAGACGCGCCCAACCACTCAGGGATAAACACGGTCAAAGAGACAGAACAAACCAACGCAAAGGTGCGAAATGCATATGCCATGCTATCTACTTATATGATATGTGTATGCTTATGCTGACAAAACAAACAGACAAAGGCGAACAGAGACGAAATAAACATCTCGGAGCAAACATCCGACCAATCTTCAAAGATAGAAGCACCACTGGGGATGGGTGGAGAACCAAATATGGGACTACAATCCTGTTTCAGGGCTTCAGAAACTTCTCTTGGGGAATGGAGAACATTCTACTTGGGGATGTAACGTCTTGATCTCGATCATCATGTTGGAAATGAGAGTAAGGATCTACTAGTAGTGGATCAAACTCATGACTGGAGAGAATCCATGGATAAATATACACTCATGGGAGAGATTCTTGCTAGAACTGCAGATGGAAATACCCAAACTGAAGTTTCTCAGGGGATAAAATAAATATCCACCTCACTGGAGAAGATTGACGTTGTAGAAGGTCCACTGGGGAGTGAAATACGCCCACTTCATCGGGAAGGTGAAGTTCAAGGAGATTCGTTGAGGATTAAAGGAATACCCACTTCATTGGGGAAGTGAAGTTAAGCGGATAACTGGGAATTCTCAGGTTACCAACTAGAGATTTCTTGCATCGAAAAGATTCATCGGGGAAGTGTCATAGCCGCCAGAAGTAAAATTTACTGGGGACATGAAGACTGCTGAAGATTTGTATTGAAGACTGCATGGTAGTCGCTATTTGAATAATTTGTTGTGAATGGATAAGATGATCTCTACTTATCAGATGCCCGAAGTCATGTGGTTATGAGAAGAAGTCATTCCAAGAGGATTTTACAGAAAACTGGCGTCCAACTGCCCCAATGTTTTCAAACTCTTTGAGAGATTCGCCGAATCTCGACTCGGCATAACTGGCTCTGATTGATGGTATTATAATTGAGTCTTCAAAAATAGCTTTTCAGGTGAAGTTGAATTTGCACAGGACAAACCGCTTAGACATAACTTGCCCCAGGTTAACAGAATCTTCAAATTTCAATCAGTGATGTCTTCACATAATCTTTCTAAGATATCAAGCAAACTTAGTGAGTCAGAAATGTTAATTTTGAAATTGTTAATGCAACACACGTTTGTCTTGAAGTTTTCGAAAGAGATGTTACGATAACTTATGACCGAAATCACTAGTTAGGATATGAAATCATTTTATAAAGTCAATCATTAAATTGAGCATAGTTCATAGGAGTCAGGAAACGTTATCTCACTGAGTATGCTTTCGAGGTAACCTTATTTCAATAAGGACTTTTGAAGGTTATATGGAGGTTTAGTTCAAGGTTTGTGAAACAAAGGAAATAAGGGTCAAAGTATATTTGCACCCACCCATTTTGAAAGATGTTCACTATTTTGAAAGGTTTTAAGTGTTCAATCGAGCTGACTGAAAATTTCCTGCCCCAGGTTTAAAAACGAGGTTGGAAAGGGTTAAAAAGGATTTAACTTCGTTATGTCTTTGGTGTTTAGGAGGTTTGAAACAATGCCTCACATCATTAGTAGGTTTTATTCGAAAGCATACCACGAGGGGGATCTTGCGTTTTACTTCATCATCCTCCTTCCAATTCTTCACCAAAGTGAGAAAAATTGGATAAAGTTGGCATTATAAAAATTATGAAAAAGATTTTAAGAGTGAAACGAATGGATTTCTTCAAGACAAACACTTATTGCACTAATTATTCAAAATCACATGTTCTTACATGCCAATTATGCTTTTAATCAAAGAAATGAAAAGTTAACATAAGCAAACACAATAAACAGCTAATGGACCATTTCCTCAGTATTTTCTGGAGTTTTCACTTATATCAGTGTAACGGTATTCCATTCACAACTGGTCTTTCTCCTTTGAAGGTTAGCACTTCCTCATCAATCATTTATTGAACTTTCTCTTGAAAAACTTTGCACTCTTCAATTGAATGCCCCAACACTTCATCATGAAATTCACAGCTGGCGTTCAAGTTGAACCACGATGGATGAGACTTCATGATTCTAGTCTTTCTGGGTGTCATCACCGAGTTTCTAGCAAAATAAGACCATAACTGACGGTAAGTCATTGGGATAAGATCAAACCAACGGGTTTCTTCTTTTGGAACACTCAGAGGTGTCTTCTGATTCTGAAACCGTCTTCGAACCTGTCGATTCTGATGTTGATCTTGGGAATTCAACCTTCGCTTATGAGATAATGTCTGCTTGCGCTGAGTAGACGCTTCATACTGATGTTGAGGATAAGGTACTTGAATTGGATCTGACAGGATTTGAGAGGAATCCCAAACTGCATTAACATCAATGCTTCTTTCCTCTAGGGAATCATCAACTGAAATTTCTTCATTAGCTGGACCACTCAAGTTATCTTGAATTCTTCCACTTTTGAGTGCATTCTCGATGTTTACTCCGACTTCCACAATTTTGGAGAAATCTAACGGCACAACGCCTACCATCCTAACATAATAAGAGTCTGGCAGTGTTCTTAAAAACATCTTGGTTAAATCTTTCTCTGGAAGTGGTGGACGAATTTGAGATGCTAACTCTTTCCATCGTTGGGCATATTCCCTGAAAGATTCCTTGCCGTTCTTACTCGTTCTTTCTAGTTGATAACTGTCTGGAGAGATATCCAAATTATAATTGTATTGCTTTATGAAAGCATCAGCTAAATCTCTCCAAGACTGAATGTGATTCCTTTGTAGCTTCATATACCATATTAATGATGCCCCAGATAAGCTTTCTTGAAAGCAGTGCATCATCAGTTCATCGTTGCTAACATAAGCAACCATCTTTCGACAGAACATCGTCAAATGATATCTTGGACAAACAGTACCCTTGTACACTTCAAAGTCAGGCATCTTGAATTTCGGAGGAATGATTACTCCTGGGACCAGACATAGGTCACGAGCATCAAGATCAGATGCATTAGCTTCTTTCACTATTTTCAATTGTTCTTTAAAATCACATAACTCTTTCTCCATTGCTATAAATCTAGGATCGTTCACCTTCATCTCGGTACGAACATTCTGAAGATTAGGTACAGGCTGTGGAAACCGGGAAACTTGAACAACCAGGTTGTCTTGTACAGGCCGAGGTTGTGTAGGAACATCCGCTTGTTGAACATTGTCATCAGAAGGAAGATCAAATAGGGGATTAGTCACCACTCTGAAACCAGTCGTAGAATCCATATCTTCATTCTCTTTACTATCCCTTAGTGGTAGTTCAAGCTTGGTCAGACGGTCGAGATGTCATCTGGAAGACAAAGGTATAAGATCGTATGAGCCACAGAAGGGGAGAGACACATGCATATGCAAAATGCTAAATGAAGGATGCAAATGCAAGAATGCAGAAAATGAAAGGTTTCATGGGAATCGAGTATTTATTAACGTCACAGAGTACCAAATAAAATTCATGTATTATTTTTTACTATTATTATTATTGAATTACAAGGAAACAACCTTATAAGAGTCCTTACTTAATAGCTAAATAAAAGCTAATAAAGCCCTAAGGAAGTCCTTCATCGTGCTTGTTGATATACTTCTCTAACTGGATCTTCTTGAAGGTAAGTTGTCCATGATCAACTTCGATAGAGGAAAATAAATCCTCCATCTCTCTTCTATTCTTGTTGGAAAGTGAGAAAGGAATCCCTTGTTTACCTTTAATGTTGATGAGAGTCTTTTGAACTTCACTTGATCTTTAATAATAAGGGAAGTCTTTCGTATTCGTCTTTGGGTCTTCTTGATTCTTCAACCAATACCCTTAACTTCCTTAGGTCATCCAAGTTAGGACTCTTAAAAGAATATTTCAAAATATTTTCTTTTGTAATCCCTATTGGTTTCTATAATGCTTATAAATAAACTAGGAATCCCATGAAACCTAATGTAGCATGATGCTTTATGGATGCAACAAACACAAGTAAGCACATAAGGACACAAAGGTAAACAAACAAAGGAGACCCTAAGTTTGCAACGAGCATGGAGCAACGGTATACCCATTCCCAAAGGACAAGGACTAAAGGTTGATTGTACCTGCAGAACAAGGTTCTAATAAGGTTCCCAAAGTCATTAGCCCATCTTTCGGATATTATCTACTTCCCAAGTACTCGAGGGTTAATAATATTCTCAAGAGAACTTCTTTTGAGTGTAGTATCGCGTAGCACTATTTCGGGGGTACCCCCTCATAGCCTCGCACTACGTCCTAATAAAGGCCAAAGTGGGGTTAAGGTAACTACAGTCCTCAATATCATAGGCTCCAACATCGAATGTAGTGCATGTTTTCACGATTAAAGACTCGTTCAACAATACATCTTTAGAGAGGGCCTCAATTGAGCGTGATTTTCAAGTCAGCTTGGTCGGGATTCTACCCCCTATAAGCCTCTTTGAACATATCACTATCCTATCTTAAGTTCACTCAAGTCCGGGTGTAGGACTTTGTCTCACCACTCAAGAGTATCAACCCAAAAGAAATAAACAAACAAGTAAACATACAAATAAACAGATAAGCAAACAAGAAAATAAAATAAGATAGGGGAACTCACAAATTGATTTCCCCAGTGAAGTCGCCATTTCTGTCGCGGTGAAAATCGGATACCAAACTATTGATTAGTTTGAATCTTTAATTCATTTTGCAACCAAACTTTGATTTGTTCAAAGGAAGGGATAAAGATCGAAATTCCCACAATGCAATGCAAATGCAAGCTAGATTGTTTAGGTTCGGGGGTTGGTTAAACTTAGGGAAGGTATTAGCATCCTAAGTTTCTGTAGTATCCTACAGGAACCTCTTGTTTTATATTGTTTATTGCTAAGTGTTTGTCTACTTAAGGTTTAAAGACCTAGGAGTTTATTTCTAAGTATACTCGATAAGATATCGCATCTTATGCCTACATATCCTTACGGGAGTGGAATCAAAGTATTTGTAGTTCCCCTAAAGGGTTAGAGGAGTTCTTTGACTGTGGTCAAAGTTCCTACGGGTTTAGGGTAGTTGTTTGATTGATTTTAGGAGAAGAGATGTGTCTTCATTTTAAGGGAGATTTAACCGCCACAAGGTGTAGGAAAATAGTCTTTGCATCGTCTTAAGAAAAGGACTTAAGTACTCGGATTGTTTGACGAGTATGCCTTTATTTCTCTTAAGGCAAAGTCCCTACGGCTTGATTGTATTGTTGTGGGGTGGAGATTCTATCTCACTTAAGATGATTTGGCATCTTTTCTCTATTGTGTTTGAATATATTGTTTTGAATTGATTGTTTGAATATTGTTGTAGTATTGAGTGAGTTTGTATTGTATTGTGTTGTATTGTTTTCCTATGTTGTAAAATAAAGAACAGTCCCTCCTATGGGGTAGGATTTATCCTAGGAGATCGACTTGAATGAGATCAAGGATCAAGGGGAGGATGATGCAAATGTGAATGCATACGCACGATTGTTGGGATCATGCGCAGATTCTTCCTTTGGACGGATGCAATGCAGAAATATAAATGACGGTAACGAAAATTGCTTGTAAATGTAAAAGGGCGGAAAATTCAATCCATACACGAATGCATGAAAGCGCTGGGGAGTGTGTGAATTGTGAATGTACGGAAGCGTGCACGATTGATCGAATGCGGGAGATTGATTAAGTCGTAGGATTTGACTTTAAGTGGGCCGATTAATGAGAAAATGTTGATTTAGACGATGTTGAATTTGTTTATTAATTTTAAATAAAAGTTGGTGAGGAATTGAGTTTTAATAAGAGTTGGATTGATCTTTTTTGAGAAAATGTTAATTAATTTGGTGAGATTAATTTTAAGAAATTATTTAGGGGAAACATGTGAGATTAGTTTTTTTTAATTATTATTATGTAAAAAAGGGTTATTATTAAAGTTTAAGTTTATTTAGAAAAAAATGTTTTAATAATTATCATACGAACAAATTAATTATAAAATAGTTTTAGTTTTTTTTTTATTGTTAACTAAATATAAATCCAAAAATTATAAGAAAAGTTTTTTTTAATTAATAAAAAGGGACAGGTTATTAGTTTATTAAAAAGTTATTAGGTGCAATTTTAAGATTGAAAATCACTTAGGTTTTTTAAATGAATATTAAATAAGTGAAATGGGTTTTACTAAATAAAATGGTTTATCAGTAAGAAAAACAAAATAATTATATTATTAGGAAATAGATTGAATTTTGTTAAATAGTCAAAAAAAGGTTATTTAAAAAAGGATTTTTATTAATGTGAACAATATATGTGACATTTTAAAAAAAGAGGAAGTCGATGGAATAAATGGTAAAGTAAAAATTGAAGTATTAAATAATTAAAAGATTAGTGAAACAAACTAACTAAAAAGAAGATTAATTAAAATAGATTGATAAATTTATAGAAAAACAGATTCGTTAAACAAAAAAAGATAAATTATTAGTTCAAATTAAATTGAAATGGCTGCTTTGAAAAAGGTTAAATAATAGGTCACTTAGTTAGATTAAATGTTAATGGTATAAATTGGGTAGTCATTAGATTAATTATATTAAATATTAAAATGATTGTAAGATTAATTAGTGGTAGATTAAAGGTCTGATGGGTTAATTATACGTTAATGAGCAGATTAAGGATTAAGGTGTTGCACCCCAAAATTTGACCAACTACTTATCGCAATTTGGCTCATGTTTCGACTCATTTCATTTTGCATTTGCATACCACGTACATTGCATTTTTTCCAGTCAGATTGACTTTATCGGGATTACAGCCCTCTGATCGCGCTTCAGGCATTTCAGGCCAATACGAGGACGTATTTTGAGAATCGGTGCTCGTTCCCTGTGTTTTCAGCTCTCGCTGTTGTTTTTTAGGACATCTCGGTGTCCGGTTGTTACCGTTTATTTCGCTGTATTCGCGCATCTTTTTTTCTAATCGATTTAATTGGCTGTACTGTACTTTTAGATTTTTTCCCTTATTTTTTAGATTTTTTTAATGGATTTAATTGATTTTTCTAGATATTAGATAGATTTTTTAATAGCTTTAATAGATATTAAATGTTTTTAAATAGTTTTTTGTTTTAATTTCTTTTTAAGAATAATTCATTTTTAGATAATGGTTTTAATAAAATAATTGTTTCTAGATACTAAGTAGTTTTTTAAAATGATTTTTAATAGGATAATTCCTTTATTGGGATTTTTTTTAAATAGGATTAATAGAGTTTTTTCTATTTTTTATTTGCTTAGAAATTAATAGAATTTTAATGGTTAATTCTCTTTTTAGATTTAATTTGGGTTTAGGATTAAATAGACATTAATTAGATCTTAATCACCTTTTTTAGATGTTAATTAGGGTCTTAATTCATTTTAATTGGATTTATTAGCCTTAATTAGGTTCAGAATAGTCTTAATTGTCATTTAGGCTTTAATTGCAGTTTTACTCTTCGTTTAGTATTAATTGAGATTTTTAATTAGGGTTTAATCATGTGTTAATTAGGTATTAATCATTTTGGCAGTTGTAGTGGGCCAGATGTCCGTTTTCTGGGGCCCAGGTCCAGTCCAACTCGCCACGTGTCTGCGTATAAAGGCTCCCATGAGTTTCTTCCTCCACTGGCCACCTCATTTTTCCATCACTCTCCACACACCTCTGCAACACACGTGGCCATCCCAACCTGCCCCACGTTTTCTTTCTCCTTCACCTCACCGCCACCTGCCTCTCCCTCTCTCCCATGCAGTGACACGCGTCCCTCCAGGTGGCAACACGCATGCAAACCGCCGGAGACCGCAACGGAGAAATCAAACTCGGTCGCACTCGCCGGAAAAGTCCCTCCACCCGCCGGAAAGTTCATCGTGTTCTTCATGATTATGAAAATTTCCCAGAAATTTACATGATCCTCATCATGTGTTCATCAACATCGTCGGAGATCTTCATCATCACACCGTAACCGTTTTCCAAACTTCACCGGAAAACTCATCCCAGCGCCGGAACCTTCATACAACCACCGTCCGTTCTTCAAGAATCTTGAAGCCTTTCCAGATTAGTTCGTATGTTCGTAACCACCTTCATCGATCTGATGTTCACTCATCCCATCAAAGCTTCAGAGATCCCAGAAACACTCAAAGATCTTAATAGATCTTCATCATCATTCATCAGAAGATCCTTCAATGTGTTCATCGCATTCGCGGCTTTTTTCTAGATTTTCTCCACAGGATCTTCATCTTCCTCATCACGTACTGTTGCACCCCAAAATTTGACCAACAATTATTTATGCATTGAGTGTTTGAAAGTTGATACCTTCATCAGAAAGTTCAAGAGATCCCCAGAGGAGTGGGTTGAAACCAGGGTTGTGTGCTTCATAGCTTGAGAGTTGTGGGTGCTCCTCATATGATTCTGAGACTTTGAGAATGAACTTGATGTTTTGAGAAAGCCTATGAGATGTCTTGAAAGCCATCATGAAGTCCAAAGAAGTCATTGTGCAAGAGTTCAGAAGATTCAACCATGAATGGTAGAATTAGGGTTTTGACTGGGTCAGCCCTAGGATAACTGAAAATTTGGAGAAGGTTGAGACCTAATCCAAGGGCCATGAGATCATGGAATGATTCATAGAGGTGTTATAAAGATGATTCCTAGACCAACTCATCATGATTGAGGAGTTTGAGAAGTTTCAAGTCAGGGTTCATCTTCTTCTGGCAGCTCGTCTCGTGGGAAAGGGTCGATCCTATTCACCAAGGGGGGAGTAATTTTCGAGAGCATCAACGCTGCGTCGGAGGACAGCAGGGACAGTGATTGTGATCTTGACGCCTGGATTCAACCGAGCAAGTCGGGCGAGCGCCTCCACAATTGGACCATCAAGGAGATTATCAAGCTGACAAGTGAAGAGTAATGATTTGCTTTTTACAATCTTTGTACAACCCTCTGCCCTGCCCGGGGCATAGTGGTTTTACTGTCAGGGCCTTGTTGGATTATGTGTATGCATTTTGTTAATAAATAAAAGGCGTTTTCTTCGTAATCAAATATTGTGCTCTCTGTTATTCCTGTTTTATGTTTATTTCGAAAAAACAGCAAAATGGCAACGAGGTTTGTGCTAACCTGCATATTCTTGCTTTAAACTTAACCCTTGTTATTGCAGGATCCACATGACAGATGACATCGACTCTGGACCCTCTACGGCTCACTACGACTTTGATTGCCCGATCTATCAAGCCGAGGATGAGATTGATGAAGACGAAGACCTTCCGGAAGAGTTGGCCCGCTTGTTGAGACAAGAAGAGAAGGTTATTCTGCCTCACGAGGAGGATATTGAGATTGTAAATCTGGGTTCTGAGGAGCTCGTCAGAAATGTCAGAGTAGGGGCTGCGCTGCAGAATGATGTCAAGCATAGACTGGTCGAGATGCTTCGAGAGTATAGTGACGTCTTTGCTTGGTCATACGAAGATATGCCCGGACTTGACACTGACATCTTGGTTCATCGCTTGCCGTTGCGAGAAGATTGCCCTCCAGTCAAGCAGAAGCTTAGGAGGACGAGACCAGACATGGCTGTAAAAATCAAGGAAGAAGTCCAGAAGCATTTGGACGCAGGATTTCTAGCCGTTACCACCTACCCTCCGTGGGTCGCCAACATAGTGCCTGTACCGAAAAAGGACGGTAAGGTACGCATGTGCGTCGATTATCGGGATTTGAACAGGGCGAGCCCTAAGGATGATTTCCCGTTGCCTCATATCGATGTGTTGGTCGACAATACAGCCCAGTTTTCCGTGTTTTCGTTCATGGATGGCTTCTCCGGTTACAATCAGATTAAGATGGCACCGGAGGACATGGAGAAAACGACGTTTATTACCCCCTGGGGAACCTTTTGCTACAAGGTAATGCTCTTCGGTCTGAAGAACGCAGGGGCCACTTACCAGCGAGCAATGGTCACTTTGTTTCATGATATGATTCATCATGAGATCGAGGTCTATGTTGATGACATGATTGCAAAGTCCCAAACGGAGGAAGAGCATCTGGTCAACCTATTAAAGCTGTTTGAGAGGCTTAGGAAATTCAGGCTGAGGCTGAATCCTAACAAATGCACTTTCGGAGTGTGGTCCGGAAAGTTATTGGGGTTTATCGTTAGTGAACGAGGTATTGAAGTTGATCCTGCAAAGATAAAAGCTATCCAAGAAATGCCAGCGCCGAAAACAGAAAAAGAAGTTCGTGGTTTCCTGGGCCGAATAAACTACATTGCAAGGTTTATCTCTCAGCTCACGGCCACTTGTGAGCCGATGTTCAAGCTGTTAAAGAAAGATCAGGCGATTACTTGGAATGAGGATTGCCAGAAGGCATTCGATAAAATAAAGCAGTATCTTTAAGAACCTCCAATCTTGATACCCCCAGTGGCTGGACGGTCATTAATCATGTACCTGACGGTTCTAGAGAATAGTATGGGGTGTGTTCTCGGTCAGCACGACGAGACGGGCAGAAAAGAGCATGCCATCTATTATTTGAGTAAAAAATTCACTGAGTGTGAATCTCGATACTCGATGCTGGAAAAGACGTGTTGTGCATTAGCTTGGGCCGCCAAACGTCTACGACAGTATATGCTCAATCACACCACTATGCTAATTTCGAAGATGGATCCGATCAAGTACGTCTTCGAGAAGCAGGCTCTTTCGGGCAGGATTGCCAGATGGCAAATGGTGTTAACAGAATATGATATTCAGTACGTCTCTCAGAAAGCCATTAAGGGAAGCGTATTGTCTGATTACCTTGCCGAACAGCCAATCGAAGACTACCAGCCGATGAAGTTCGAATTCCCTGACGAGGATATTATGTTTCTCAAAGCGAAGGATTGCGATGAGCCATTGCCCGATGAAGGGCCAGACAGGAAGTCTCAGTGGAAGTTGATATTCGACGGAGCGGTTAATTCCTATGGAAGTGGTATCGGGGCTATCATCACGACTCCTCACGGATCCCACATCCCGTTTACTGCGAGACTGACGTTTCCAGTTACCAACAATGAAGCCGAGTATGAAGCATGTATTATGGGTCTAGAAGAGGCAATTGATTTGAGAATCAAGAATCTAGACATATATGGTGACTCAGCGCTTGTAATCAATCAGATTAAAGGGGAGTGGGAAACTCGTCAAGCGAATTTAGTGCCGTACATGAATTATGCCAGGAGGCTGCTTCCGTTCTTTGACCGAGTGGAACTCCATCATGTACCCAGGGCTGAAAATCAGATGGTTGATGCCTTAGCCACGTTGGCTTCAATGTATAAAGTCAATTATTGGAATGAGGCTCCAAGAATTGTGCTTTCGTGTCTTGATAGACCGACATTTGTGTTTGCAATCGAGGATGCCAACGACGGCAAGCCTTGGTTCCACGATATCCAGACCTTCCTTATGACTAAGGAGTATCCTGCGGGTGCGTCAACCCAGGATAAGAAGACTCTAAGGAGGCTATCTGGAAACTTTTATCTCAATCCTGATGGAGTGCTGTATAAGAGAAACCACAATCTCGTGCTGCTCAGATGTGTAGATGAGAAAGAGGCGAGTATGCTCATGGGAGAAGTCCATGAGGGCACATTTGGTACGAACGCCGGCGGGCATGCCATGACGAGAAAGATCCTGAGAGCAGGATATTACTGGCTGACTATGGAGTCGGATTGCTTCAGATTCGCGAGGAAATGTCATAAATGCCAGATTTATGCTGATAAAGTTCATGTGCCGCCGTGCCCATTGAATGTCATGTCCTCCCCTTGGCCGTTCTCCATGTGGGGCATCGACATGATAGGCAAGATCGAGCCCACTGCATCTAATGGTCATCGTTTCATTCTGGTAGCTATCGACTACTTCACCAAATGGGTGGAGGCAGCCTCGTACGCTAATGTGACCAAGCAGGTGGTAGCTAAATTCATAAAGAGGGACATCATCTGTCGCTATGGAATTCCCGAGCGGATCATTACTGATAATGGTTCGAATTTGAATAACAAGATGATGAAGGAGCTGTGCCAGAGCTTCAAGATTGAACACCACAACTCATCTCCTTACCGGCCGAAGTTGAATGGCGCTGTTGAAGCGGCCAACAAGAACATCAAGAAGATTGTTCAGAAGATGGTTGTGACGTACAAAGATTGGCACGAGATACTGCCGTTTGCCTTGCACGGTTATCGTACGACGGTGCGTACGTCGACTGGGGCAACTCATTTCTCCTTGGTGTACGGTATGGAAGCTGTCCTACCGTTAGAAGTGGAGATTCCTTCTTTGCGAGTTTTGGTTGATGTAAAGCTCGACGAGGCAGAATGGATTACGAATCGCTTGAACCAACTCAGCCTGATGGACGAGAGGAGGTTAGCATCGATTGCATTTGGTCGTCTGTACCAAAGCCGAATGAAGAAAGCTTATGATAAGAAGGTGCGTTCTAGAAGCTTTCAGACGGGTGATCTCGTCCTGAAGAAGATTCTTCCGCCACACTCCGATCACCGGGGCAAGTGGACTCCGAATTACGAAGGGCCGTATGTCGTCAGCAAGGTCTTCTCGGGAGGAGCTTTGTTGTTATCCACGATGGATGGTGAAGATTTTGCATCCCCGGTGAACGCGGACGCAGTTAAAAAATACTTTGCTTGAAAGAGACCCGCTGGACAAAAAAGAAAGAGTCCAGGCAAAAAAGGGGCATCCCGGCGAACCAAAAACAGAATAAAAGGTTCGGGCAAAAAAATTAGGGATATATTGAAAAAATGTACACCCGCGAAGTCGAAAACCTACACTGGGCGGCTTCGGCAAAAAAGGGTATCCCGGTGAACTGAAAACCCGTAAAGGGCGGTTCACGCAAAAGTTAGGGATTTGAATAAGCAAATGACTGCGTTCCGCGTACGGACTTTCATTGTTTAGTGGTTCGGAGGACCCGAGGGCCGTTTATCTGAATCAATCTCTTCCGAAGCTGAAGCGTCGGAGAAGTATCGAAGTCGAGTGGGTCTTAGAGGGATCAACTCATGGTGTTCGTCTACACCTCATTGCCGACATTTGTATATACTGATGTATATTTATGTTTTCTTTTTGCGCGGCTTCCTCATTCCAGGAGCTTGCCTCTGTTGTAAAACATTTTTGCCCATTCAGAGGTTCATCATCAATAAAATGCACATTATTCAGCAATTCTGCTTGTCTGTTTAGCATTTATCTGTTTTGTTTGCGGATGAAAACGCCGATGTTTTTTGATAAAATGTGCATACATAAACTCACGGGCCTAGGCCCATTGATTGTTGAAACAATTAATTAATTGAATATTGTCACGAGATAATAACCTGGATAGGCCCCTTTGAGGAGGGTATCCTGTCTGTTTGTTTGTGTTGTTGCAGGTGTAGCACTTTCCAGAGGATGTGCCGTGCGCATCCCCGAAGCAGGGCGAGCCCTCCTTCTCCAGCAGAGTTCAGTAGTCTCTCCTCCGCAGAATCTGAACGCAAATAGTGAGCATTGATATGTCTCCCCACGCAGAGATGATTCTCTTCCCCAAGCAGACGCATCCTAAAGTAACGTCACCTCATCAGCTGAGCCAAGCACCGAAGAATGATGTCGTCTTTCCCCAGCACCGGGTCACAAGTGCAGATTTCATAGAAGTGTTCGGGTGCCGAAGCTCGTGTTTCCCCAATAAAGTCTGCAGCGGAATTGAGATTCCCCACCAGAGTCATGCTCTCTCCTGAAGTTGGATGATTCCCTCTTCCCCAGTAGAGTGTTGGAACAGCTGATGTTGTATTCCCCTGCAGAGTTGTACTCTCCCCCGAAGTCAGATGGTTCTTTCTTCCCTAGCAGATATTGAGTAGCTGATGCTGTATTTCCCCCAGAGTCGCACTCTCTCCAGCGAAGCAGAATGATTTCTCCTTCCTCAGCCGAGTTTGCAGATGTCCAAGAGAGCCGAGTCCTTGGAAGTTGATCAGATCATGATTGATTTTCCCCAGTGGAGTGTGGAGCAGCTGAAGTTGTTTCCCCACAGAGCGGTTATCCCCAGAAGAGTAGCCGAGACGGCCGCGCAGTTCGCTCCCGCGATTGACATCGCTTTCCTTCAGCAAGTCCAAGTTCTCGTAGAGCTTCGTCCCCTGCAAAAATCAGCTGAAGTTGTTTTCCATGCAGCAGTCCGCGGAAGATCAGTTCCCCAGACAGAGCCTGATTGATATTGGCGTGTCCATGTTCTCCTCAGCAGGATGATTCCTCTATCTGAGTGGTTCTTTCTCCTTGACAGGAGAATCTCCCCTCGGCATTTATTTTGCCGACGGGATCGCATCATTGTGCATGACTGCATGGAATTTAACACTGCATAGCATTTAACGTTGCATAGCATTGTGCATGATTGCATGGCATTTAGCATAAACGCATATCATTCCCACCGTGTGGGGCATAGCGCAGAAGCATATGCATCATAAGCATGATCTAGGTCATTATTATTCTTGCCTTACAGGTGTTCGGCCGAAGGATCGGTTGCTCAGGATGATTCCTGATATTCTCTCCAACAAGGTCGCTTTCTTAAGATGATTCTTAAGACCTCGGTGTAATTCCCACAGTCGCTCGCTCAAGATGATTTTTGAGATCCCCAGCGAAGCCTTCAGTTCAAGACGATTCTTGAATTCCTCAGCAGGGCCGTTTGCTTAAGATGATTCTTAAGACTTCAACGCAATTTCCCGAGTTGTTTGCCCAAGATGAGTCTTGAGCTCCCCAGTAGCATATCCAGCAAGAGTTGCCCAGGAAGATTCCTGGAATACCCCGCAGAATAAAGTCTCCAGAATGGTTATCGGTTCAGGATGATTCTTGAAGGTGCCCGACGAAGCTGTTTGTTCAAGATGATTCTTGAAGTCCTTAGTAGCGTGATATGTCTGCTCCAACAGTGATGTCTAATCTGAAGATTGACTTCGTAAATGCCTGAAGGCGATATCAGAAGGTTCCTGTGAGCTCAGATGTCCTTGTTGATGAATCAACGTGTGGCTGAAGACAAGGTTCCAAAGTTTGTAGATATAACAAGATGATCCGTGTTGGTCTGAAGACCAAGTCAGTTGTCCTGAGGAGATGATTGATTGCGATCAAGTGAATAGTGTTTCTTCTGACTGAAGTCGAAGATGTTTCTCCAGCTGAAGCGGAGTTTTGCCTGAAGGCAAAGTGTGTGAATCCCCGTAGAGTCATGGATGGCTCTGGATACCATTTCTCTGACTGAAGTCACAGATTTCCTAAGCTGAAGCGAAGGTGCCTAAGGGCAAGGTTATCCCCAAGGTCATGAATGACCTAGGATTCATTTTTCGGACTGAAGGCCGAAATATATCCCTGACTGAAGTCACAGATGCTCTATAGCAGAGGTGGAGTTGCCTGAAGGCAGATCCATGTATCCTTGAAGGCCAAGGACCATTTCTTCAGACTGAAGTCGAAGATACCTCCTGCAGAGTTGCCGACGGGCAAAGTTTACATCCTTGAAGGCCAAGGATGTTTTTTCTAGCTGAAGCTGGAAGTGGCCAGGGGCCAGGGTTCCATCTATCTTCAGAAATACTTGAAGATTTTTTCTAGCTGAAGCTGGAAGTGGCCAGGGGCCAGGGTTCCATCTATCTTCAGAAATACTTGAAGATTTTTTCTAGCTGAAGCTGGAAATGGCCAGGGGCCAGGGTTTCATATATCTTTAATGTTGAAGTTCTACGGCGGGTAGTGTGCAACAGTATTCCGATGTTCGTTATGGTTCTGAGGGTGAACCCCAGATCAGAGTGTGCTCGGTTAAGTCTCTCATTCCCAGCGGAGTAGTTTCAAATACGCAAGTGTACCTTTTGTTCCATTTACCAGGGGTGAACCCCAGGTCAGAGTTGTTCAGGGTTGTATTTTCTCCAGCGGCGAGGTTGGATGTTTGTCCGGCGGCGAGGTTGGATGTTTGTTCGACGGCGAGGTTGAACATTTGGATTTGACGGCGAGGTCAGATCATCATTTGTCCGGCGGCGAGGTTGGATGTTTGTTCGACGGCGAGGTTGAACGTTTGGATTTGACGGCGAGGTCAGATTATGTTCGTTCAACGGCGAGGTTGGATATTTGTTTGACGGCGAGGTCAGACTCTTTAAATCCCCAGTAGAGATGATGTTTGTACGACGGCGATGTCGAGTGTCTCTAAGAGGATGTTTGTTTCCGACGGCGATATCAGATTTAGTTCTCCAGCGGCGATGCGGGGTATTTTGATGGTTCGACGGCGATATCAGGTTTAGTCTTCCAGCGGTGATGTTGGGTGTTGTGGTTGTCTGAAGGCAATATCAGAAGAAGTTAATGTGGATGACTGACGGCGATGTCAGATCAGTATGTCTCCAGATAGTTGTCGTGCAGCTATTATTCCAGTGTTCGACGAGTTGAGCAGTTGGCAAATTTTCGGGTTTACCGGTATTCAACCGTCTCGCACCTTGATTGGTTGAGAGCCGTTCGCTTCTCACCCAGTCAGGTTCAAGCCGTTTGAATAGGGGCAGCTGTTGCACCCCAAAATTTGACCAACAATTATTTATGCATTGAGTGTTTGAAAGTTGATACCTTCATCAGAAAGTTCAAGAGATCCCCAGAGGAGTGGGTTGAAACCAGGGTTGTGTGCTTCATAGCTTGAGAGTTGTGGGTGCTCCTCAGATGATTCTGAGACTTTGAGAATGAACTTGATGTTTTAAGAAAGCCTATGAGATGTCTTGAAAGCCATCATGAAGTCCATAGAAGTCATTGTGCAAGAGTTCAGAAGATTCAACCATGAATGGTAGAATTAGGGTTTTGACTGGGTCAGCCCTAGGATAACTGAAAATTTGGAGAAGGTTGAGACCTAATCCAAGGGCCATGAGATCATGGAATGATGCATAGAGGTGTTATAAAGATGATTCCTAGACCAACTCATCATGATTGAGGAGTTTGAGAAGTTTCAAGTCAGGGTTTCCAAGGATTGTCAGTGAAAAACCCTAATTTGATCCCTATCTTCCAGGCAGTTTTAGCTCTAGATGTGATTGATATCTCATCTTCCCCACAACATGAATGTTGTAGAGCTTGTTCTTAGCTTTAATTTGAGTGGTGGAAGTCCTTGATAGGAGTTGCAAAGCTCAAGTTATGGTTTTGACAAATTACAGGTCAGCTGAGGTGTGTGAATCTGGGTCCTTGAAAGTCACCCAACTTGCAGACAACTTTTGCCCTAGTAGGATGATTCCTATGATCTCTTGGTCAACATGAATGTTGAAGAGCATCTTCTTAGCTTTAATTTTAGTGGTATAAGTCCTTGATAGGATTTGGAGAACTCAACTTATGGTTTGAACAAGACAGGGGTATTTTGGTCATTTGGCAGTTATAGGTCATTTTAAGCAAAGGCCATATCTCCTATTTCCAAGCCTCAAATGAAAAAACTCAAAACATGAAAGTTGTTCAAAATGGCATTTTAAGCCTAGAAAAGTGGTCATGAGTTATTGAAAAAGCTTGTAGCAAGGATTTCCAAAGTTTGGTAAATTTGAACTAAAAATGGCTTATAAGTGAATTCAAGTGAATTTGAAAATTGGTTTGGGAGATCTAGGAATCCAAAATAGGTCATCCAATATATCATTTTGATTGGAAACATCATTTTGAGAACATTGGTTTAAACACATTTTTCATTTGAGGTTCAAAAATGGGACATGCTTTGTAATATTGAAACTTGCATTATAAGGCACCTTTGGAAATCTTAACACAAGGCAAATATGAGCTGATTTCTTTGTACATTCATTCTCAATATCTCACATAAGGAGAATTTGACACAAAATATACAAGGTTTAATGCATGAGATATGGGATATACCACTTATCATTAAAGGAGAAAATCAAGACTTTTCTAGATGATTCTAGAAGGATCTAGTTGTTTCCATCCATCACTATAAGAAGAGTGATCCACAAGGTATTGAAGGTTGGTCAAGGAGAGAGAAATCAGTGGAGATAGTGAGAGAGATATTTCCATTGAAGAGCTTCCTTCAAGATCAAGCAACACACGATTTCTTCCACTACAAGCTTTCTTCTTCAAAGCTTTTGCAAACAGAAAGATCCTCTCCATTAGAGGAGTGTTTGGCATCAATTGCAAGCTCTGCAACCATCTCCACGAGCACTCACCATCACTTCTTGACAGGTTGGGATTCTTCTCCCTTTCTCCTTATTTATGTGGTTTCTGTTAGTTCTTTAGGTGTAGAATTAGTGTACTAGGTGAGTTGAGCTTTTCCCTTGAGTTTGAGAGCTCTGTATGAGATTTCATGGCAGGTGCAAGATTCTTTAATTTCCAAGAGCAAGCTTTGTAGTGAGTTTTAGTTAGCATAGATTAGATTAGAATGGTTAGGATAACATAAAGAACATGATCATGCCATTAAAGTTGAGTTTTAGCAAGATTAATTTCAGAGAAATATGGTGGTACCAAGATCTTCTAGCTTTCTGTTAGGATGATCCAAGGAGAATTAACAAAAATCGCGCGTGCAGTTTTGTTCCTTGTAATGAGTAGGCCACTTTCCCTTTTGGAATTTTTGGAATTCATCAGGTATCGAGGGAGATATAGGAGATGGAAGGTCTGTGCATGGAGGAAGGGTTTCCT
Organism: Lathyrus sativus; assembly: GCA_963859935.3. Taxonomy (NCBI): domain Eukaryota; kingdom Viridiplantae; phylum Streptophyta; class Magnoliopsida; order Fabales; family Fabaceae; genus Lathyrus; species Lathyrus sativus. The sequence goes on along the minus strand of OZ012735.1, from coordinate 671,150,540 downwards.
GAAAACCCTAGGATTATTTGGGGACGATGGCCATATGCCGTTGGATTAGTCCCAGGATTTGACTAAATCATCTCATCCGAGGGCCACGATTTAAAGGAAATTGAGAGGGAAATCTGGGAATTGAAACGCTGCGTTTCATTAAACGCAGCGTCTGGGCTTAATGTATCCTCTTCTATCCGCACCCCCCCTGATCCAGCCCATCTAATAATGAACTAGCGTGTCTTGCTTCTAGCACCCCCTCCCCTTTATTTTGATTTCTTTTATTTTTTAATTCCTTTAATATTTCTTGCACTTTAAAAATTCATATAAAATCCAAAATTAAATATTTTTTAATTCTTGTTTTTTCTATAGGTTAGTGAATTGGTCTAGAAAAATATAAATAAATAAAATTTCCATTTTATTTTCTTTTCATATTTTTAGTATATTTTTCATTTTAATAGATTTTTAATATGTTTAGTTTGATATCCAATTTTGTAGAATTTCTTTTAGGACTTTCCCTTAGGGTTTTTAATTCATTCTTTTTGGTGTGATTAGATATTGAATCATAGTTCCCCATAGGATTTAATTCTTGATTTTTAGATTAAAATTTGGTTAGTTTAATTAGGTTAGTATTAGGGTATCCTAATTAGGGTTAGGTTATGCATAGGTGAAATAATTCATTTTCTTTAGATAGTTTTGTCTTGATTTTTGGGTAGAGGCATATGTGGATGTTATGGGTAGATGTTGTAGACCCTTGTGAATAATTGATAGATTTTTCCCCCTTGTTTTAGTATTTTTAGGCATTTTCTGAAGTTGACTGATGATTTTGTCTGTTCTGTGGTTATTTGTCTGTCTCTGGGGTTTATTTTGGGGAATTTGTTGTGGGGCTTAGTTTGTTTTGAAGAGCTTGTTGGAGAGCATGATGAAGAGAAGATTGTAGATCAAGACTCAGAGACCCAGAGCTTGGCTTGTTCCCTGTCTGTGAGGTTTGAGATCCTGAAGTTTGAAGGAAGTTCATGGTACTTTCCTGAGGAAGGCACTATGAATGACTTTCATTCTTTCTTCTCACCTCTTTCTTAAGTATCCAATGATGTTGGAGCCAACTTGTGAGTTTAATTTCTCCTGAGGAGGAATGTAAACTGATCACATGTTGTTGAGCCACATGGGATACAATTCCTAAGTGGAAGCCTCCTAGTACTTTCCTGAGGAAGGTCCTATGGGTCTATTCACTTAGTTCCATTAGTTTATCTAGGATTTCTTAAGTATCCAATGATGTAGGAGCCAACTTGTGAGTTTAATTTCTCCTGAGGAGGAATGTAAACTGATCACATGTTGTTGAGCCACATGGGGTACAATTCCTAAGTGGAAGCCTCTTAGTACTTTCCTGAGGAAGGTCCTATGGGTCTGTTCACTTAGTTCCACTAGTTCAGATAGGATTTCCTAAATATCCAGTGATGTTGGAGCCTGCTTGTGAGTTTAGTTTCTCCTGAGGAGGAATATAAACTGATCACAGTGGTTGAGCCACATAGGATATGATTCCTGAGTATACACCTCCTAGTGCTTTCCTGAGGAAGACACTATGAGTCTCCCTACTTAGCTCCCTTTCTTTGGTAAGCTTGTTCTGAAGCTTGAAGACTGGGATTGATTCCTCTTGTAGGGTTTTGCTTTAGGGCTTTGCTTATATTTGATCAAGATTCTGTTTTAGGGCTAGGATTAGAGAGTAGAAGTAGATTCTTTCTTTCTCAAGCATGTTTTGTTTGCCTGATGGCACTTCATTTCCTTTATCTGTATATTGCTTGATAGCATGTTGTTTATTTCAGTATGATTATTGTTATTTCATGACTGGCTTGAGGTCGAGACGAGCTTGTGGAGGCTGAAACCCCACACACATTTCCTCCCTCACTTGCATTGCATGCATTTTACTGTTAAAGCTGATGCTTTTGTCTGTTTTGGTGTATCATTGACATGATCCCTTAGGACTCTCATTTCTTCTGATGAGGATTTGATGATAGACTTTTAGGTTGAAACCTATGCATGACAACTTCTAGGAGTTCCCTGTTCAAACCTCAACCATAGGATGAATCCATGGCATGATAACAGTAGGACTTGATAGTCTCCCTCCTAGTTGGGCCTGTTCTCTTCTCATCTCAAAGCAGTTTAAGATACAGTAATCATGAATGATTTCGTTCGTACGTTACGAGCCTTAAGCCATCTGAGGATGGATGTTTAGTATGGTACCCTTTGGGTGACATGCAACGCATTCACTCTCAGGTCATAGTCTCTAGTGCGGTTGAAATCGCAAACATAATAAAAAACACTTCTTTTAGGAGATAACCCGTAGTTTCCCGAACTACGTTTGCTCTGATCTTCCATACAGTGTGGAAGTACGTAGGCATAGGATGCGACGTCCTAGCGAGCAACCTTCAACCTTCCCCCATAACCCTTCGTAGGCCGAACTACGTTGACTCTGATTTCTCATTCTCTGATGAGAATACGTAGGCATAAAGTGCGACGCTTTGCCGAGTCATTTTTCTTTTCTTTTTCAGCCAGCCTTGATAGGTAGATAGATTATAACCAACCCGTCCAAGTAAACACACAAGCGAGGATCCCGTCGAGTACGACGGATGTGAGGGGTGCTAATACCTTCCCCTTGCGTAACCGACTCCCGTACCCAGACAATGGTTGCGACGACCTTGTCTTACCCTTTTTCGTCAGGTTTTTCCGATCGTTTCCTTTCCCGCTCTGAGGGATAAATAACGAAAGGTGGCGACTCTTCTGTTTTGTCGGCACCTTATTTTCGCGCAAGCGACACGTACACAACACTATTTCCATGTTTTCACCAGATCTTCATAGATCCGCTCAAGATCTCGCCAACTTTCAACGTGTTCAACTCGTTCCTTTTCCATAATTCATCAAATTCGTACATGTTCATCAACCGTTCGTCAAAACCCTTCAAGATCTTCATCACACCATGCATCGTGTTCAAGCTATCATCCGTGAGTTTCCAGATTAAACGTTAAGGAGTTCATCAAGCATTCAACGAATCTCCTCCAAGATCTCCCTCAAACTTCAATAATCTGCAAGAACCTTCAACTTCCGAACACCATAGACCTTCAGACCAACTCCAATATTTATCCATTAACATCTTCATGCAACGTCATCAAGAATCATACAAGGTGATGTGTGAAGGGGATGTGTTTGAGCCGAGAAGGGAGGGGTTTAATTGGTGGAGGTCTGCGTTGAGGCGGAAACGGAGAGGGTGATTAGCGGCGACGCACCTGAGGGAAAGAGGAACTAGGGTTTCAGAGTTTGATCTTGGGAGAAGGGGAGGGGAAGGGCCTTCTTGGGCCCGGTTTGGCCCAATTCATTTTGGATCCGCACCTTTTTTTTTCGTTTACACCCCTTGCCTCATGTTTTTCTGTTACGAATGGGCTGGGCCCAGTAACAAGGTTTTCCAACCTCACACCTATGTCCCTGCGCGCACCCCCCCCCCCCCCCTTTAGTGTATTTGTTTCTATTTTCTGACCATTGCTTTGTGGGCTGGGCCCTGTATTTTTTTTCTGCATTCACCCTGGTTCTGCAGTTTGTAACCCCTCCCCTTTTATGTTAATTTATCCCTTGTATTGGATGAATAATTGTAGATTTTATTTTTCTATTTTTTCTTAGGGATTATAGTTTATAGTTTTAGAATATTATGTATTTTCTTACTATAAATTTTTAATATAGAATATATAGATATTATCATAGATTTTTTCTTATAGAATAGTATAGGATTTTATATAGAATTTCCATTATATTTTCTATACGCATTTCCTTTATTTTTCTTTAGAATCTTTTCTATTAGAAATTAATTGCCGCATTTTAGGAGTAGACTTTTATTTCCATTTGTTAGTGGATTTGTCTCCTATTTTCTCTCCTATTTTCGTTTCTATCTGATTTTATTCTCCGATTTTATTGTTGGCTGGTCGTGTGACACGATTCAATTGGAGAATGATTTTCGATATCATTTCTCTATCTTGTCTTTGACACGGATATCAATACGCTACCTCTTAGAGTTCGATTTCTCGTGTAAGTTGAACCATGACGGTCTAAGCGTTACATTGTTCTTGATTCGAGCGTCATCATCAAGGATCCAGAGAGGAGAAGATTGGAATGGAGCTTGCGCGCACGTCAGGAGCCCAGGAGCTGCTTCGTTCAACATCATCATCGTCTTTCTTCTTCAAGTCTTCAAGCAACTGTCGAGTGTTGTGAGTTGTATCGTTAGATACGTAGGAAATGACAGTTGAGGAGTTTCTTCTCAATCGTCTAAGATGTCTAGTATGGTACCCTTTGTGTGACATGCGACGCATTCACTCCTACGTCTTAGGTTCTTGCGTGTGTGTCTCGAGTTCCTTCCCGTTTAGGCGTAGGCCTGCTTCCTCTTTGTTCTCGCGTTCAGGCAATCGAAATCCCTTTTCTCTCGCATTCAGGCAATTGAGACCTTTTCTCTTGCCCCTGTGCAATCGAGACTCGTTTTCCCGAACTACGTTTGCTCTGATCTCTCGTACCATACGAGAGTACGTTGGCATAGGATGCGACATCCTAGCGAGCTCCCTTCTCCCTTTTTCCCGTTTCCCCGTTTTAGCTGTAGCAGGTCGAACTACAGCTGCTCTGATTTTCTCTGATGAGAATATGTAGGCATGGGATGCGATATCCTAGCGAGCACACTAACAACTAACCTCTCTGTTCTCTCGCTGCCGTGCGATCGAGACTTTCCCGCTAACGATTGATGTTTCCCTTTTTCTTGCCCGAGCGCATTTGAGACCAGACCGTAGTTCTAGTTCCCGTAGGTTCCCATACCTTTAAAACCTGACATACTACGACCGTTCTACCGCAAACAGGTACGCCTAAGTCTCCAATGGTCGAGCAGCGTCCACCTAACTGCTAGAATGCATACGCTAGTATCGTCAATCCTTTCTCTCACCCCCGTGTGATCGAGAATACCCTGTCTAGCCGTAGTTAGCCTGAACTACGTCATGCTCTGATTTCTCTGACGAGAATACATAGGCACAAGACGCGATGTCTTGGCGAGCAAACTTTCCCCCGTAGTTTCCCGAACTACGTAGACTCTGATTTCTCATTCTCTGATGAGAATACGTAGGCATAGAGTGCGACGCTCTATCGAGTCAGTTTCTTTCCGTTTAGCTTTAGCAACCGTAGATAGATTGTTTTTCACCCGTAGACAAACCAACAAGCATGGATCCCATCGAGTACGATGGACGTGAGGGGTGCTAATACCTTCCCCTTGCGTAACCGATTCCCGAACCCAGACAATGGTTGCGATGACCTTGTCTTATACCCTTTCGTCAGGTTTTTCCAATCGTTTCCTTTCCCGTTCTGAGGGATAAATAACGAAAGGTGGCGACTCTTCTGTTTTGCCGGCACCTTATTTTCGCGGAAGCGACAGCTGGCAACTCTGCTGGGGACTTGATAGTTTCCTGGGATCCAACGTCCCGTATGCGAGTCAATCAGGGGATCCAATGTCCCCTGCGAGAGTCAATCCTAGCGCTTGTATGATTACTTGTTGGGCTGTGTTTATTTATCGCATTTTATTTCCCGCACTTTATTTTCAGTATGATATGATTATCTGTGCTGTTGTGGGAGGGGCATTCTGATGAGTGAGAAGCCAGACCCAGGCTTGAGTGAACATAGCGTTAGTTGTGGAAATTAGTGGGCGCGTGCTTACTTGGCAGGCACTAGTGTCTCATGAAATCCACGCTCAGACGAGGTTCTCCCAGTTGACTTCTTTTTCAACCCTTTGGGTTGAGGGGGTTGTTGGTTTGGAGGATTGTCGACTCTGGGGACCGATCATCTGGGATTCAGCTAAGTGAGGCCGCTTCAAGAGATGATGATGCCACACCTTCTGGGTATCGTATCATCGTTCTTGAAAGTCTGTGACGCTGATGACCGCATAGGATGCCGAACTTGTGTCAGTTTAGGTCCATACCCGTGAGTGGGAGGGTTTTTGCAGGAAACTTGACTTCCAGCCTACCCGATATTTTGGTTTTCTCTCGTCAGATCAGACTTATCCCATCAGTAACGCAGCAGTAATCAGAGCTTTGTGGGGGCTGTGATCCCGTGCTTGTTGCATCTTGCATTGCATTTGCATAAACATTCCTGCATCATATTGCATGTCGTTCTCCAGCTAGTCAGAGCTCTTATCCAGCCTTTGTTTTGCTTCAGAGGGTGATTCTCCGGTGTTTGGTCTGAGCAAGGGTGATTGTTAGAAGACGACCAAGGGGTTGAAGCAAATTGAGCAGAATCAAGCAGTGAAGTCATTTGAAAGTTGTTGGTAGCTATGTCAGATAGCAGCTTCCAGTTTGTTGATACCTTGTCAGGTTTCACTGTGACGTCCAATCCTCTGTATGGTTCTATGCCTGATGAAGACTTTCCGCAAGTGAACAACCTTACTGCAGCTCAGCTTGTACAGCCTTCTGTTGAAGACCGAGGTCTACATGAGCAGTTTGTTGTCCAAGGTGAACATTCTCTTTCTGTTGATACCTCAGACTATCAGGGTGTTGTTTTCCCTGTGCCAAATCCCTGAAGAGAGGTCCCGATAACCAAGAATGAAGACCCATTAGCTCTCGTGTATGCTAAAAGGTTTCGTGCGTTGGATGAAAGATTCAAAGCCTTGGAAGGTAAAGACACTGTTAACCCCAATGCTGCAGACATGTGTCTGGTTTCTGGCCTAGTGTTACCTCCGAAGTTCAGAGCGCCGAGGTTTGAAAAGTACAAAGGAGATAGCTGTCCGAAGCAACATTTGGTGATGTTCTGCCGAAGAATGACTTCGTTTGTGCACAACGACAAGTTGATGATTCACTGCTTTCAAGATAGTCTGACCGGGGCATCTCTGAGTTGGTATATGCAGTTAGAGAGTAATCAGATCCGATCATGGGTGGATTTAGCCAATGCTTTTCTGAAGCAGTATGACTACAATCTTAATGTAGCTCCTAGTCGCATGCAACTGCAAGAATTGTCTCAAGAAACCAATGAACCTTTCAGGAAGTATGTTCAGAGATGGAGAGAATTTGCTGCTAGAGTGCAACCACCGCTCCTAGACCGAGAGTTAAAAGGCATGTTCGTAAACTCCTTGCAGAACCCGTATTTCGAAAGAATGCTTGGAAGTGCACCAAATTTCTCTGAATTGGTAAGGGCAGGAGAGCGCATCGAGTATGGTGTAAAGACTGGAAGAATCCAGAATGTTTCGGGCGGTCAGGCTAGTGAAACTGAATCTCTCTATAGCTGTCAAACTGAAGAAGGAGTTGTGATCAATGCCATCATGCCAGATGTTGGGTATTCTCAAGACGAATCGGTGAAATCTGTTGGTTCTTCGTCTTCTCAGCAGTCGGTATCCTCTGTGTCTCGTTATTCTGGACAGACAATTATGCCTAGGGCACCACACCGGGAACTTTATGTCGCCCCTCTTGCAAATCCACGAGCCCGTGGCCGAGGTTATCAGAATCAGCGTCAGAATCCGAACCGACCTCATAACAACTTGGAACGAAGGAATGCTCCTTCTCATCCAGTGCCTGTGCCGTATAGCCAGATTCTGCCACATTTGATTCATAATTCTCTAGTGGAACCTAAAGCTCTTAAGCCCGTGCCAGAGCCTTACCCTCCTGGGTACAATCCCAATGCTCAGTGTGGATACCATGGTGGATCCCCGGGGCATTCAACTGAAGATTGCAAAGCTTTTCAGGCAAAAGTGCAACAGTTAATCGACAAAGGGTGCATTTCCTTTCCAGAAGGAGTTTTGGTTGTGCATGACAACCTCTCAGCTGTCTGAGCTTGCAGATTCAGAGGGTTATTTGCAAGAAGCCAGTGGTCCAGACGGGCAGACATCCTCAGCATTGGCAGTCCTCGAACTTTTTATCATTTGCATTTGTAGTTTCTTTTCTGTTAGTTACTACTTGCTGTTAAACATTGTTTGTTTCGAATGGTAATATTGATAAAGTGACTATGCATTTTTCTGAATTAATCATGTCGTTGTCGCTCATTTACTGCATTACACTGACGCTTGCATTTTATTCACTCCACTTTATCACTATGATTAGTAAAGATTGGAGGGAGGATGACGAAACTGAATACTCATAACCGAGGGTCGTATTCTTTCGGATAAAACCTTGCCAATGACGTACAAGGCATTGTTTCAAACCCCCTAAACACCAGAGAGATAAGGAGTTAGTCCCTTGTTAACCACTTCGAGCCAAGAAGTAGAAGTTTTTTCGGACTTTTAAACCCTCACATCTTAACCCGGGGCAGGGTAGTCGTCAGTTAGCTTGACCGAGCGTTCAAGTCTTATGGAGGAGTGTTGCCTTTCGAGGACCAACCACGTCGCATTTTTCCCCAGAGGTCGTACCTCATCAACCACAATGGTTAAACCTCACCAATCAGGAGTGAGACAGTTATAAACCTCTCGGATGAATCCAGACAGCCAGTGTCGCACGACTTGTTTCAAAAAAATAAGAGAAAAAGAAAGCCCGCTAAGTAAAAAGAAAAGAAAAGCTGGAAAGCAGATACTTAGGCAAAAAATCAGGGCATCCCGCTGGACTTCAAAAGAAAAATCGAAAAGAACTCTGAAGAGTCAGTCCAGGCAAAAATTAGGGAATCAAAAGAATGAAAAAGAAAGGATATAAAAAGAAAAATCCTCGAACAAGGACAAAGTCGTGTAGATACATGCACCGAAATGAAAAAGGAGTAATTGTCACTCCGAAACACCTTGTGAATTCTTTAACCAGTTGTTCCCACTATTCAACATACCTCTCGAAGAGGCGAGCGCTCGAGCCAAGTTAACTGAACTTTAGGATCGGAGATCATCATGTAGAAGGGGTGGGTACGAATCATGACTTGAGCCTAATATCCTTTGTTTCACGAACCGTGAACCCGACCACGATACAACCCTTAAAAGACCTAATTGAGGCAGGGTTTATTCTGAAAGCGCATTACGATAAGGTTGAGTAACCTGACTCCTACATGATTTGCTAATCATATCCTTGTTGTGTTTTTCACTGATCAAATCAGCACTACGTTTGAACTGTTGGTTCATTCGTCACTCACTATCATGATACGTAAATGAGTGACAGTATATTTTTTCGAAATCTGCATGAACACTGCATTAAAATTACCATTCGTGAATAAACAATTTTAATTGCAGGTCAGTAGTTGATACGGAGGAAATTCCAACAGGGAATAGTCAATTAGGGCTGAATTGTTAGCAGTCTGGATCAGAATGGTATACTGCGAAGCCCGGTGAACCCGGGGCATTGACTTCCAGTGAGGTTGGAATCAGTTAGTCTGAGGACAAGTCCTGAAGCATCGGTTGATTATGGGACAGTTTGTTCAAGAAGCAGTTGATCAGAAGTGAATCTTCTCGAGACCCAATCAGGGGCAGTTACCCAGAGTTCCTGTGATTTGAGGCAGATCCCTCCGGTGTTCAATCAGGGCAGGTTAAGTCGCTCAACGCTCGTTCAGGGGCAAGTCACCTCAGAGATAGTGAAACCAACCATGCTGAGAGTTGGTTAATTGAGGATGAATCCTTCCGTTGTACAGATGTTGGGGCAAGCCATCTGAAGATTGTCTCGTCGCCAGCTGCTTTTTGTTCAGAATGAATTCTCCCAAGAGTCGGATTGGGGCAAGTTGAGTTGTTGTGCTGGGGAAAGTTGTTCAAGCGAGTTTGCTCACCCTAGCAAGAGTTGAGTGCCGGGGAATCGTGTCATTACCCTACCAAAAGCCTAAACCTTCTGAAGAAGTCTTGCTGCCATTGGATTGTTATCCTACAGCCTAACCTGTTACTTGGCAGAACCTTGTAACCAAATCGTTTTAAAGTCCAGTTCTCGTCTGGAAAACCGGAGATCAGTTCTCGTCTGAAATCCAAACCAGAAACCAGTTCTCGTCTGGTCACCTTTTCTTTGACCCACTGTTTAACCAGTTCTCGTCCGGCTAACACAGTCTTAAAGTCCAGTTCTCGTCTGGCAAACCGTAAATCAGTTCTCGTCTGACAACCTAACATATTTTGCCACCAGTTCTCGTCTGGTAGTCTACCCTCAAATGCTAGTTCTCGTCTAGTATGTCCCCTTCAAAGCCACTTTTGTTGGTAACTAGAAATAAATCCCTATCACCATAAACCTATCCCTAAACCAGAAAAAGCCTAAGTATATCCGACACGATGATTCCTAGTGACTCGTATGCTGTCACATTCCCCGACACAAGGCTCGAGTGATCCCAGCTCCATGATTGGTGTCCTGTATGCCCTGTGTTGATGTTGTTGAATCAGGATTATTTTCTCAGCAGAGATGTACAGTTTGAGATTGCTTCCCCTGAGCAGTTTGAGATTGCGGCAAGTTGAGATGGCAATTGTCCTTTATCAGAGTAGGGTCAAGATTATCCTCAGCAGAGTATGGCCATCCCAAGCATCGAACGGTGATTAGCCTGATGTGCTATTTTCCCAAGTGGGTTGAGCCTGAAGTTTTCCCTGACCGACAGATTTGGGTTTATTTCCCCAGCGGTGGGACTGATGCAGTGTTGCATCCCCACAGAGTCTAAGTTTGACTCCTTTCCCCTCCGAGTCCAGGTCATTGACTCATTCCTCCAGCAGGGGTCGACATTAATTCCCTCACTGAGTAATCTCCAGACGGGTAGATTTTGAAGAGTTATTTCTCGGCAGATTGCTTCGTGCCCTATAAGGACTTAGGGTGTTCTAAAAGGACCGTTCAGGGTTGTTTTCCTCAATGAAGAGAGATTCAATTTCAGTGATCGATTGGTATCTTCCACAGTCGCCAAAGAGGTGTGTCCTTGATAGGATCGGTACATCTCCAACACAGTTGTACAACGAGTAGCTAAGGATTGATATCCCCAGCAGTGTTGATACACAGGTATTCCTCATCAGACTTGATAGTCCAGCAGGTGTTACCCAGAAGGGTCAGTCTCCATAAGGCGTATGCAAGATTATCCTCAGCAGATCAGGGTTGATATCCCCGACAGAGTGTAGCCATTCCCGGCAGATTGATTATGCATTCCTAACGGTTTAGGATCGAAGTTCTCCCTGACAAGCGGATTTGGGTTTATTTCTCCAGCACTGTTTCATTGTGTAGTTTTCTCGTAGAAGGCTGTTCGCAAGTGTTCAGCTTTCGGTAGCGCAGACTGAAGTCTTCAGCGGAATTGAAATTCCCCACAGAGTTGTATTTTCCCCCAAGCAGGATGATTCCTTCTTCCCCAGCCGAGTTTGCAGTTCCCCAAGAGAGCCGAGTCCTTGGAAAGCGTTTGGGCCATGATTGGTTTTCCCCCAGTAGAGTGTTGAGTAACTGATGTTGGGTTTCCCCACCGGAGTTGTTATCTCCAGGAACGTGTTGCCGCGAAGGCCGTGCAGTTTATTTCTGCGATTGACATCGCTTTCCTCAGCAGGTCCAGGTTCTCGTTCCCCTGCAGCAGTCGACTGAAGTTTGTTTCCCCAGGCGGAGTCCGATTGAGATTGGTGTGACTTCTTCTCCTTGGCAGGATGAGTCCTTCCTCCACCAGAGTGGTTCTTTCTCCTTGACAGGAGGATGCTCCCTTCAACATTTATTTTGTTGATGGGGTCATAGCATTTTGCATGATTGCATAGCATCTACCCTAGACGCGTAACATTTCCACCGTGTGGAGCATTGCACCATTGCCAAAGCATACGCATATGAAGCATGAGCTAGGTCGTTACCGTTCTTGTTTTGCAGGTGTTCCTCCGCAAAGCCGCTTGCTCAAGATGATTCTTGAATTCCCCAGCGAAGTTGTGTGCTTAAGATGATTCTTAAAATCCCCAGTGAAGTCGCCAGAGTTGGTTGCTCAAGTTGATGCTTAGAGTCCCCGGCAAAGTGTTTGCTCAGGATGATTCCTGAAATCTCCAGCATAGTTATTGGCTCAGGATGATTCCTGAATTCTCCAGCAGAGTTATTGGTTCAGGATGATTCTTGAAGTCCCCGACGGAGTTATTTGTTCAAGATGATTCTTGATTTCCTCAGCCGAGTTTATTTGTCCAGAATGATTTCTGAATCCCCGAAGCAGAGTCACTTGCTAGTTCCCTAGAGTCCCCAGCGGAGATGCGTCATCCTCAGCAGGTTTCTGAACAGTGAAGTCGAAACTTTCCTTGGAAGACTTGATGATTGAAGTCTGGCAGCGGTGCCGAAACCCCAGACTTGCTGATGAAGTCCAACCGTATTAATGAAGCAGTTCCCTCAGCTGATGCGAGTGCCTGATGGCAGAAGTTTGGATATCCTTATTTGGTTCATGATTGACCCAGAATTCTATTCTCGACCTACTGATGAAGTCCGGCTGACGCCCGAAAATTCCCTTGAATGCCTGACGGCATGATTAACTTGATTGTTTAAAAGTTCCTAATGACCTGACAAGTCCCGAGGAATTCTTCTGTTGTGGCACAGAATGCCTGACGGCATGATCGACCATCCATTACCGGTTACCGAGTGACCAGTGACCCTTTGATGACTTGAGGACGAAGATCTATGAAAAATCAGACGATCATCCCGACGGAGACTTAAAATCAGACTTTTCACCAGTTACCGTGTGACCAATTCCCCAGTAGAGTTGTCGTGCAACTGCCATGCTCAGTTTTGAAGATGTGCCCACCAATCAGAGTATCGTTTACCTGTGCGGTTGGTCGATCGCCCGTTGCCGAGTAACCAGTGATCCCTCAATGATTTGAGGATGCAATGGTATCAGATAAATCAGAGAATCATCCTGACGGAGATTCAGATCAGTATTTCTCCAGCTAGCTGCCGTGCAGCTACTATTTCAGCTTCTGAAGAGATTTGTTCCCATCAGAGTACCGTGTACTTGTGTAGTTGGCAAATTTCCGGGTTCTTTGGTATTCAACCGTCTTCTACCTTTGAATGCTTGAAAGCTGTTCGCTCTTCAACCCTTCAGGTCCAAGCCGTTTGAATAGGGGCAGCTGTTGCACCCCAAAATTTGACCAACTACTTATCGCAATTTGGCTCATGTTTCGACTCATTTCATTTTGCATTTGCATACCACGTACATTGCATTTTTTCCAGTCAGATTGACTTTATCGGGATTACAGCCCTCTGATCGCGCTTCAGGCATTTCAGGCCAATACGAGGACGTATTTTGAGAATCGGTACTCGTTCCCTGTGTTTTCAGCTCTCGCTGTTGTTTTTGAGGACATCTCGGTGTCCGGTTGTTACCGTTTATTTCGCTGTATTCGCGCATCTTTTTTTCTAATCGATTTAATTGGATGTACTGTACTTTTAGATTTTTTTCCCTTATTTTCTAGATTTTTTTAATGGATTTAATTGATTTTTCTAGATATTAGATAGATTTTTTAATAACTTTAATAGATATTAAATGTTTTTAAATAGTTTTTAGTTTTAATTTCTTTTTAAGAATAATTCATTTTTAGATAATGGTTTTAATAAAATAATTGTTTCTAGATACTAAGTAGTTTTTTAAAATGATTTTTAATAGGATAATTCCTTTACTAGGATTTTTTTTAAATAGGATTAATAGAGTTTTTTCTATTTTTTATTTGCTTAGAAATTAATAGAATTTTAATGGTTAATTCTCTTTTTAGATTTAATTTGGGTTTAGGATTAAATAGACATTAATTAGATCTTAATCGCCTTTTTTAGATGTTAATTAGGGTCTTAATTCATTTTAATTGGATTTATTAGCCTTAATTAGGTTCAGAATAGTCTTAATTGTCATTTAGACTTTAATTGCAGTTTTACTCTTCGTTTAGTATTAATTGAGATTTTTAATTAGGGTTTAATCATGTGTTAATTAGGTATTAATCATTTTGGCAGTTGTAGTGGGCCAGATGTCCGTTTTCTGGGGCCTAGGTCCAGTCCAACTCGCCATGTGTCTACGTATAAAGGCTCCCACGAGTTTCTTCCTCCACTGGCCACCTCATTTTTCCATCACTCTCCACACACCTCTGCAACACACGTGGCCATCCCAGCCTGCCCCACGTTTTCTTTCTCCTTCACCTCACTGCCACCTGCCTCTCCCTCTCTCCCATGCAGTGACACGCGTCCCTCCAGGTGGCAACACCACACAACACGCATGCAAACCGCCGGAGACCGCAACGGAGAAATCAAACTCGGTCGCACTCGCCGGAAAAGTCCCTCCACCCGCCGGAAAGTTCATCGTGTTCTTCATGATTATGAAAATTTCCCAGAAATTTACATGATCCTCATCATGTGTTCATCAACATCGTCGGAGATCTTCATCATCACACCGTAACCGTTTTCCGAACTTCACCGGAAAACTCATCCCAGCGCCGGAACCTTCATACAACCATCGTCCGTTCTTCAAGAATCTTGAAGCCTTTCCAGATTAGTTCGTATGTTCGTAACCACCTTCATCGATCTGATGTTCACTCGTCCCATCAAAGCTTCAGAGATCCCAGAAACACTCAAAGATCTTAATAGATCTTCATCATCAATCATCAGAAGATCCTTCAATGTGTTCATCGCATCCGCGGCTTTTTTCCAGATTTTCTCCACAGGATCTTCATCTTCCTCATCACGTACACAACACTATTTCCATGTTTTCACCAGATCTTCATAGATCCGCTCAAGATCTCGCCAACCTTCAACGTGTTCAACTCGTTCCTTTTCCAGAATTCATCAAATTCGTACACGTTCATCAACCGTTCGTCAAAACCCTTCAAGATCTTCATCGCACCATGCATCGTGTTCAAGCTATCATCCGTCAGTTTCCAGATTAAACGTTAAGGAGTTCACCAAGCATTCAACGAATCTCCTCCAAGATCTCCCTCAAACTTCAATAATCTGCAAGAACCTTCAACTTCCGAACACCATAGACCTTCAGACCAACTCCAATCTTCATCCATTAACATCTTCATGCAACGTCATCAAGAATCATACAAGGTGATGTGTGAAGGGGATATGTTTGAGCCAAGAAGGGGAGGGGTTTAATTGGTGGAGGTCTGTGTTGAGGCGGAAACGGAGAGGGTGATCAACGGCGACGCACCTGAGGGAAAGAGGAACTAGGGTTTCAGAGTTTGATCTTGGGAGAAGGGGAGGGGAAAGGCCTTCTTGGGCCCGGTTTGGCCCAATTCATTTTGGATCCGCGCCTTTTTTTTTCGTTTACACCCCTTGCCTCATGTTTTTCTGTTACGAATGGGCTGGGCCCAGTAACAAGGTTTTCCAACCTCACACCTATGTCCCTGCGCGCACCCCCCCCCCTTTAGTGTATTTGTTTCTATTTTCTGACCATTGCTTTGTGGGCTGGTGTTGCACCCCAAAATTTGACCAACATTAATTTATCCATCAAGTGTCTGAAAGTTGATACCTTCATCAGAAAGTTCAGGAGATCCTCAGAGGAATTGGTTGAAACCAAGGTTGTGTGTCTCATAACTTGAGAGTTGTGGGAGCTCCTCAGATGATTCTGAGACTGTGAGAATGAACTTGAAGCTTTGAGAAAGCCTATGAGATGTCTTGATAGCCATCATGAAGCCCATATAGGTCATTGTGCAAGAATTCAGAAGATTCAACCATGAATGGTAGAGCTAGGGTTTTGACTGGGTCAATCCTAGGTCAGCTGAAGATTTGGAGAAGGTTGAGATCTAATCCAAGGGCCATGAGATCATGGAATGATGCATGGAGATGTTATAAAGATGATTCCTAGACCAACTCATCATGATTGAGGAGTTTGAGAAGTTTCAAGTTAGGGTTTCCAGGGATTGTCAGTGAAAAACCCTAATTTGACCCCTACCCTCCAGGCAGTTTTAGCTCAAGATGTGATTGATATATCATCTCCCCCACAACATGAATGTTGTAGGGCTTGTTCTTAGCTTTAATTTGAGTGGTAGAAGTCCTTAATAGGAGTTGCAGAGCTCAAGTTATGGTTTTGACAAATTACAGGTCAGCTGAGGTGTATGAATCTGGGTCCTTGAAAGTCACCCAACTTGCAGACAACTTTTTCCCTAGTAGGATGATTCCTATGAATTCTTGGTCAACATGAATGTTGAAGAGCATCTTCTTAGCTTTCTAGAGAGTACTAGAAGTCCTTGATAGGATTTGTAGAACTCAACTTATGGTTTGAACAAGACAGGGGTATTTTGGTCATTTGGTGATTATAGGTCATTTTAAGCAAAGGCCATATCTCCTATTTCCAAGCCTCAAATGAAAAAACTCAAAACATCAAAGTTGTTCAAAATGGGATTTTAAGCCTATAAAAGAGGTCAGGAGTTGTTGAAAAAGCTTGTAGCAAGGATTTTCATGATTGGGTAAAAATGACCTAAAAATGGCTTATAAGTTAAAAAAGTTGAAATGGAATTTTGGTTTAGGAGATGTACAAATCCAAAATGGGTCATCCAATATGTCATTTTGACTCCAAACACTATTTTAAAAACAATGGTTCAATTAGACGTTTGATTTGAGGTCTCAAAATGGAGGTTGCTTTGTAATTTTCATTCTTGCATAATAAGGCAACTTGCAAATCTTCACATAAGGCAAAACCAAGGCTTGTTTTTTCACTCATTCTCTTTCAATATCTCACAAGGGGAGATTTTAAAGCCAAATTGAAAGTCTTAAGGCATGAAAGGAGATAATCCAATGTATCACTTCATGAGAAATTCCATAACATTCTAGCTCTTTCCATGAGTTTCTAGATTATTCCATTGATTGTTATAAAAAGATTGAATCACCATGAGGAAAAGGTTGGTGAAAGAAGCTGAATCCATTGGTAAAGAGTGAGAGAGAAAGTGACATTTCAATATTTCTTCAAAATCAAGCAAGTTCCCATTTCTTCATCTACGAGCCCCATCCATCTCAATTCTTGCAAACAGAAAGGTGTCTACCATTAGAGGAGTATTTTGAAGCAAGTTCAAGTGCCAAATCGAGCTCTAACATCACTCACCATTGAAGCTTGACAGGTTGGTGGATCCTCCCATATCTCCCTAATTATGCATGCTTAGGTTAGATCTTTAGTATAAAATGGTTAAGCTAGATCAGAGGACCAATTCCATAGAGTTTCAGAGGATATTATGAAGATTGGTAACAAATCACGATTTTTTCAAGATTCAATAGCAAGCTGGTTAATGTGCATTAATGGATATGGTATAGCATAGTGTGGTTAGGGCAACATGTAGAACAAGTTTGGATCATTAGATTGAAGTTCCATCAAGGTTGATAGCAGAGGAAAAGGTTGAAACCCTAATGTTGGAGCTTTCTGTTTGAACGATTTAATGGATTCCAGGGAAAACTATTGGTATGGTCGTGTTCATGATGATCATTAGCACAAGTTTGCCTTTAGAAGTTTTGAATTTCATGGAAGGATCAGAGAGAACGAGGCAGTTGAAGGTTAGTGCATGGAAACTGATTTGGGGAGGAAACCCTAGCTGGAGGTTGAAGACAACCTCCCAGCCGTCCGATCGTATCCAAATCTTGACTAAATCATCTCATCCAGCGGCCATGGTTTGAAATTGAAAACGGAGGGAAGGCTTAACACCAAAACGCAGCGCTTAACTTAAGTGGTAGGTTCTGGGCTCAGCGAAACTTTGATATTCACACCCCACTCAGAGGCCCAATCCAGAAATGAACTGAAAATACATGCTATTTACACCGTATCCTTTCCAATATTCTGGTGATTTTTTCTTTTAATTTTCTGAAGCGCGTGGGCTTGATATTCGCACCACCATTTCCTGGGCCCATCTGAATATGAACTGGGCGCCTTTTCTTGACACCCCCTCCCCTTTATTTCATTTTTTTCTTATTTTAATTTCTTTGAATTTTCTTGCATATTAAAAAATCCATATAAAATTGAAAAATGGTTATTTTTTAATGCTTGTTTTTTTCACATATTCATATTTCTGTCTAGAAAAATGTCAATAAATAAAATTCCATTTTATTTTTCTTTTAATATTTTTGGCATATTATTCTTGTAAATAGTCTTTTTAATTGATTTTAGTTGTTACTCAATTTTGTAGAATTTCTTTTAGGACCTTCCCTTAGGATTTTTGAGCCATTCTTTTTGGCATAATTAGATATTGAATCATAGTTCATATAGGATTTAATTCATGATTTGTAGATTAAAATTTGATTAGTTTGTTTAGGCTAGCATTAGCATAACAAAATTAGGGTTTTAGGTTGCATAAGTAGATTTGAACAATTTTGTTTTGGGTTTTTAGGTCAAGATTAGAGTATGGGGAATATATGGGTTAAGGGTAAGTATGTATAGAATCCCCTAGATTTTTTCTAGAATATTATATAGTACTTTGGTATTTTTAGTTGATTTTTGAATGTATGGATAGTATGTGTGTTGCTTAAGGGCATAGTTTGTATTGTTTTGTTTTCTTTTCCTCTCCTTTGAGTGTGTGAGCCTTGAAGATTGAGTTGAAGACCTTGTGGATCATCATTGAAGACTTTGAAGACCTTGAAGAGGAGCTTAGTTTTAGCTTTTGTTTGTTTTGTTTATAGGATCATAAGCATAGATAGAGCTTTAGATAGCATACTTCCATTCAATAAACAAGGAGTGTCTTATTCACCTCCTTCCTTCTCTATGACATAAAGTCCCTTAAGGGTATTCACCTCTCTCCTTTGGAGGGATTAGTGACCTTGCCCTATGAGGTAGAACTTTGAGAGAGCCTTTCCTTTTGATGTTAAGTCCTTAATGGCATCCTTTGGAGGTCAGTGAGCACTCTAACATCCTCACCTCATCTTGTGGACTGAATCTTGTTTGTTGGAGCATTTGGGTTGTTGAAGATAAAGAAAGCAATGAAGAGTATTGAAGATTTGCATTGAAGTTGTTTGCTTTGAAGAAGAAGATGATAAAAGATTTGATTGAAGATCTAAAAGCCATTGAAGATAGAAGCTGAAGCTTTGAAGAGGAGGAGTCCTTGAAGATGAAGACTTCATTGAAGATTATTGAAGAGGATGAATCCTTGAAGACTGCCATTCCAGCTGAAGCTTGAAGAGCATGAAGATCAAGTTGATACTTGAAGATCCCTGAAGATGGTGAAGCCTGAAGGTGGAGCTGATCAAAGAAGTTGAAGCTTAAGGGAGAAGTTGAGTTGATACTCATGTTGTAAGGTTGATACCTGGAAAGCAGTGGATATCTGAAGTCTGAAGACTGAGTGGCTGCTGGAGGAGCTGAAGCTTTCTTCTATTTTTCTTTTCTGTATTGTGTGTTTTGCTTGATTTATCTGTTGCATTAGATTAAGTCCATCTAGAATAAGTTCAGTCTAGGAGCATGATTGCATTAGAGGTTGAGTTGCTCCCTCTGCTTGTATTGTTATTGAGTGGCTTTGCTTGCGGGTATTCGGTAGAGCCCAGCTCCCTTGCCCATGTGGTTTGTTTGCCTGATGGCATTTCATTTCTTTTATCCGTATGATTGCAGTTTACTGTTTATTGCTTGATAGCATGTTGTTTATATTGCAGTATGATTACTGTTATTTCATGACTGGCTTGAGGTCGAGACGAGCTTGTGGAGGCTGAAGCCCCACACACATTTCCTCCCTCACTTGCATTGCATGCATTTTACTGTTAAAGCTGATGCTTTTGTCTGTTTTGGTGTATCATTGACATGATCCCTTAGGACTCTCACTTCCTTTGATAAGGATTTGATTATAGATTTTTAGGTTGAAACCTATGCATGACAACATCTAGGAGTTCCCTGTTCAAACCTCAACCATAGGATGAATCCATGGCATGATAACAGTAGGACTTGATAGTCTCCCTCCTAGTTGGGCCTGTTGTCTTCTCATCTCAAAGCAGTTTAAGATACAGTAATCATGAATGATTTCTTTCGTACGTTACGAGCCTTAAGCTATCCGAGAAAGGATTGTGGGAGAGCTTCTTTTCCACAGTCTGGATGTTTAGTATGGTACCCTTTGGGTGACATGCGACGCATTCACTCTCAGGTCATAGTCTCTAGTGCGGTTGAAATCGCAAACACAATAAAAAAACACTTCTTTCAGGAGATAACCCGTAGTTTCCCGAACTACGTTTGCTCTGATCTTCCATACAGTGTGGAAGTACGTAGGCATAGGATACGATATCCTAGCGAGCAACCTTTCCCCCATAATCCCTTCGTAGGCCGAACTACGTTGACTCTGATTTCTCATTCTCTGATGAGAATACGTAGGCATAAAGTGCGACGCTTTGCCGAGTCATTTTTCTTTTCTTTTTCAGCCAGCCTTGATAGGTAGATAGATTATAACCAATCCGTCCAAGTAAACAAACAAGCGAGGATCCCGTCGAGTACGACGGACGTGAGGGGTGCTAATACCTTCCCCTTGCGTAACCGACTCCCGAACCCAGACAATGGTTGCGACGACCTTGTCTTACCCATTTTCGTCAGGTTTTTCCGATCGTTTCCTTTCCCGCTCTAAGGGATAAATAACGAAAGGTGGCGACTCTTCTGTCATGCCGGCACCTTATTTTCGCGCAAGCAACAGCTGGCGACTCTGCTGGGGATCATCTTCCCTATGCATTTGGGATCCAACGTCCCTTAAGAGAGTCAATCCTACCGTTTGTGTGTTTACTTGTTGGGTTGCGTTTATTTATCGCATTTTTACTTCTCGCACTTTATTTCCCGCATTTTATATTCAGTAAAATATGATTATTTGTGCTGTTGTGGGATGGGAGTTCTGATGAGTGAGAAGCCAGACCCAGGCTTGAGTGCACCATAGACTTAGAGTGGAAATTAGTGGGCGCGTGCTTGCTTTGCAGGCACTAGTGTCTCATGAAATCCACGCTCAGACGAGGTTCATCCGGTTGGCTTCACTTTCAACCCTTTGGGTTGAGACGGTTGCTGGTTTGGTGGATTGTCGACTCTGGGGACCGATCATTTGTGATTCAACTAAGTGAGGCCGCTTCATGAGCTGGTGATGCCACACCTTCTGGGTATCGTATAACCCCTCTTGAAAGTCTGTGACGCTGATGAACGCATAGGATGCCGTACCTTGAGTCAGTTTAGGTCCATACTTGTGAGCAGGCTGGGTTTATTGCAGGAAACTTTGACCTTCAGACCACCTGGTTTTCTTGACAGTGAATCAGTTAGGTTGGTACCAGGGTTCCCAGTTGTCGATGTGTCTGTTCTTGATAGAGCAGTTTTTGATCAGAGGATCTTATCATCGGGTGTATGTTTGTTCTTGATAGAGCAGGTTTGGATCAGAGTATTGTCATCAGTGGTTTGTTCTTGATAGAGCAGATTTTGAGTGGGGTCTGAAGATCTCATCAGCAGATGTTGTTTGTTCTGGATGGAGCAGATTTTGAGTGGGGTCTGAAGATCTCATCAGCAGATGTTGTTTGTTCTTGATAGGGCAGACTTTGAGCGGGGTCTGAAGATCTCGTCAGCAGCTGTATGTTTGTTCTTGATAGGGCAGATTTTGATTTGGGGTCTGAAGACTTCATCAACAGATATTTCTTGATCATACACCCGGGGTCCTTATTATCAGACATCTGTTCTCGACAGAGCAGAATTTTGATCTTATATATATGGTCCTGTCAGAAGGTCGTTCTTAGCAAATCAGATCTGTGGTCCTACATCGGGGTTTTTTTCTTCTCGTCAGTGATTGTTGACACAGAACCTCCACAGCAGTTACCCGGATATATTATTGCATGACTGCATGTTGCATTAGTCCGCATATCCATTTTTGCATCCCATTAGCATGTGTCTGTGCTGCAGGCGCATTTCGTACCCTGATTCTGGTGTCCCGAGCAATATGAGATATTTTCTTCCATGAATGGATCCAGTCTTATCATTGCATTGACACTATGTTGGCACGTTGACACCAGAATTAGGGGTGATCTCCTGAACGTACAGACACCCATGGAATTAGCATAATTCATCTCGCATGACAGAAGCCGGGGCTTGTCTTCTAACCCTTGTGTTTGCAGGTTTGAGCAAGAATCGAGCAACTCAGATTAATGGAGCAGGTACAAGCTGAGTTGGGGAAAATCCAAAGCCAGTTGGGGCAGTTCATGAATGACATACAGGCAGTGCGTCTGGACCAGCGGGTACTCAGAGAAGAGAATCAGCAGCTGCAGAATCAGTTGAGCTTTCTCATGGGAGTGGTGAGAAGAATGCTAAAAAAGGAGAGTGGTCAAGCGCTCAAGGAGGAGACCAAAGTGCTTCCCCCATTGCCGTCAGTGCCACCTGTGCTGAAGCCAAATGGACCTCATAGATCCTCTACACAGCATGAAGCTCGAGGCCCGTCTCGCCAGCAGCCGCGCCGGGCATCTCAGAATAACCCTGAAGGTTATAGTCAAAAGAAGAAGCTACTTGATAGAGCTGTGGACCCAATACCTGTGAGTTATGCCCAACTGTTGCCACTGTTGGTTCAGAACCGTGTTCTCAAGCTTCGGACCTCAGATCCGCCAGATGACGTGTCACCAGACGTTGATCTCAACATACGTTGTGATTTCCACTCAGGAGCACCGGGGCACCATGTTGAAACATGTAAGGCTCTCAAGAATAAGATTCAAGACCTTATTGACTCAAGGACAATTAGGCTTGTGCCGGGCGGCATGAAAGCATCGGGAAAGTTTATCCCGTACCCTGCAGGAGAGGTGAATGATTCCACTCCTTTGCCTGAAGCTGAGAAAGATCTCGAATACGTCCCGCGACCTTTGGTGACTGAATCGCCTCGCTCGCAGTTTCTACCTGGATCAAGTTCAAGGACGCAAGCGCCTAAACAAGAGACCATTGCCACTCAGAAACGACGACCTCTTGCTCCTGGGTGGAAAGAATACCAACACCAGGATCAAAAGAGGCCTCGCAACCACTTAGAACGAAGGAATGCTTCTTCCCATCCAGTGCTTGTGCCGTATAGCCAGATTCTCTCACAGTTGATTCAGAATTCTTTGGTGGAACCGAAAGCTCTCAAGCCCGTGCCAGAGCCTTACCCTCCAGGGTACAATCCTCATGCTCAGTGTGGTTACCATGGTGGATCTCTGGGGCATTCAACTGAAGATTGCAAGGCTTTCCAGGCGAAAGTGCAACAATTGACGGACCAAGGGTGTATTTCCTTTCCAGATGGAGTTTTGGTTGTGCGTGACAACCTTTCAGCTGTTTGAGCTTGCAGATTCAGAGGGTTATTTCCAGAAGCCAGTGATCCAGACAGGCAGACGTCTTCAGCCTTGGCAGTCCTAGGACTTTTTATCATTTGCATTTGTAGTTTCTTTCTAGTTAGTTACTACTTGCTGTTAAACATTGAATGTTTCGAATGGTAATATTAATAAAGTGACTATGCATTTTTCTGAATTAGTTATGTCGTTGTCACTCATTTACTGCATTGCACTGACACTTGCATTTTATTCACTCCACTTTATCACTATGATTAGCAATGAGCGGAGGGAGGATGATGAAACTGAATACTCATAACCAATGATCGTATTGCTTTCAGATAAAACTTTGCCGATGACGTACAAGGCATTGTTTCAAATCCCTAAACACCGGAGAAATAAGGAAGAGAATCCCTTGTTAACCACTTCGAGCCGAGGAGTAGGAGTTTCTTTCGGACTTTTTAACCCTCACATCTTAACTCGGGGCAGGGTAGTTGTCGGTTAGCTTGATCGAGCGTTCAAGTCTTATAGAGGAGTGTTGTCCTTCGAGGACCAATCACATCATATTCCTCTCCAGAGGTCGTACCTCATCAACCACAATGGTTAAACCTCACCAATCAGGAGTGAGACAGTTATAATCCTCTCGGATAAATCCAGACAGCCAGTGTCGCACGACTTGTTCCAAAAGAAAAAAAAGGAATAAGAAAGCCCGCTAAGTAAAAAAGAAAAGCTAGAAAGCAAATACTTAGGCAAAAATCAGGGCATCCCGCTGGACTTCAAAATGAAAAATCGAAAAGAACTCAAAAGGAGTCAATCCAGGCAAAAGTTAGGGAATCAAAAGAATGAAAAAGAAAGGATTATAAAAAGAAAAAATCCTCAAACAAGGACGAAGTCGTGTAGACACAGACGCCGAAAACGAAAAAGGAGTAACTGTCACTCCGAAATACCTTGTGAATTCTTTAACCAGTTGTTCCCAATGTTCAACATATCTCTCGAAGAGGCGAGCGCTCGAGCTAAGTTAACTGAACTTTAGGATCGGAGAACATCACGTAGAAGGGGTGGGTACAAATCATAATTTGAGCCAAATATCCTTTGTTCCACGAACCGTGAACCCGACCACGATACAACCCTTAAAAGACCTAATTGAGGCAGGGTTTATTCTGAAAGCGCATTACGATAAGGTTGAGTAACCTGACTCCTGCATGATTCGCTAATCATATCCTTATTGTAGTTTTTCACTGATCACATCAGCACTACGTTTGAACTCTTTGGTTCATTCGTCACTCACTAGCATGACACGTAAATGAGTGACAGTACATTTTTTCGAAATTTGCATGAACACTGCATTAAAATTACCATTCGTGAATAAACAATTTTAATTGCAGGTTGGTAGCTGACATGAAGGGACTTCAACAGGGAATAGTCAATCAGGACTGAGTCGTCAGAGGTCTGGGTCAGAATGGTGTGGTGAAACCCTGTGAATTTGGGGCAATGACTTCCTGCGAATTTGGAATCGGTTTGTCTGAGGACAAGTCCCGGAGCATCAGTTGATTATGGGGCAGTTTATGCAAGAAGCGGTTGGTCGGAAGTGAATCTTCTCGAGACCCAATCAGGGGCAGTTAGCCAGAATTCTTGCGATTTAAGGGCAGATCCCTCCAGTGTTCAATCAGAGCATGTTGAGTCGCTCATCGCTCGTTCAGGGGAAAACTACTTCAGAGACATTGAAGCCGACCATGCCGAGGGTTGATTAGTGGAGGATGAATCCTTCCGTTGTGCAGGTATTGGGGCAAGCCCTCTGAAGATTGTCTTGTTGCCAGTTGTTTTCGGTTCAGAATGAATTATTCCCAAAAGTCGGATTGGGGCAAGTTGAATTGCGCTGGGGCAAGTTGTTCAAATGAGTTTGTTCACCCTAGCAAGAATTGAGTATCGGGGAATCGCGCCATTACCCTTCCAAAACCTGAGTCTTCTGAAGAAGCCTTGTTGTCATTGAATTGTTACCCTACAGCCTAACCTGTTACTTGGCTCCATGATTGGTAGCCTGTATTCCCTGTGCTGACGTTGTTGAACCAGGATTGTTTCTCAGCAGAGAGGTACAGTTTGAGGTCGTTCCCCTGTACAGTTTGAGACTACAGCAGATTGAGATGGCGTTTATCCATTATCAGATTAGGGTCAAGATTACCCTCAGCAGACCAGGAGTGATATCCCCGGAGCAGGGCGAGTCCTCCTTCTCCAGCAGAGTTCAGTAGTCTCTCCTCCGCAGAATCTGAACGCAAGGTAGTGGGCATTGATATGTCTCCCCAGGCAGAGGTAATTCTTTTCCCCAAGCAGACGCATCCTGAAGGAACGTCATTTTCTCAGCTGAGTCACGCACAGCAGGATCCCTTCCCCAGCACCGGGTCACAAGTGCAGGTTTCGTAGGAAGTTGTTCGTACGCTGAAGTATGTCGCGGCTGATGGTGCCAGACTGAAGTCTCCAGCAGAATTGAGATTCCCCACCAGAGCCGTATTCTCTCCCGAAGTAGAATGACTTCTCCTTCTCCAGTAGAGTGTTGGAACAGCTGATGTTGTGTTCCCCTGCAGAGTTGTACTCTCCCCCGAAGTCAGATGATTCTTTCTTCCCCAACAAAATTGAAATTCCTCATCAGAGTCGTACTCTCCAGTGAAGTAGAATGATTTCTCTCCCCATCTGAGTTCGCAAACCCCCAAGAGAGCCGAATCTTTGGTAGCAGTTGGGACCATGAGTGGATTTTCCCCAGCAGAGCATTGAACAACTGATGCTGTATTTCCCCAGAGTCGCACTCTCTCCTGCGAAGCAGAATGATTTCTCCGTCCTCAGCCGAGTTTGCAGATGTCCAAGAGAGCCGAGTCCTTGGAATTTGATCAGATCATGATTGGTTTTCCTCAGTGGAGTGTTGAGCAGATGAAGTTGTTTCCCCACAGAGTTATCCTCCCCAGAAGAGTAACCGAGACGGCCGCGTAGTTCATTCTCGCGATTGATATCAGCAGGTCCAGGTTCTCGTACAGTTTCATCCACTGCAGTAATCAGCTGAAGTTGTTTTCCCTGCAGCAGTCAACAGAAGATCAATTCCCCAGACAGAGTCCGATTGATGTTGGCATGTCCACGTTCTCCTCAGCAGGATGATTCCTCTATCTGAGTAGTTCTTTCTCCTTGACAGGAGAATTTCCCCCTCGGCATTTATTTTGCTGACGGGATCGCATCAGTGTGCATGATTGCATAGCATTTAGCATAAACGCATAGCATCTCCACCGTGTGGGGCATGGCGCCGAAGCATAGGCATCATAAGCATGATCTAGGTTATTATCATTCTTGTTTTACAGGTGTTCCACCAAAGGACCAGTTGCTCAGGACGATTCCTGATATTCTCCCCAACGAGGTCGCTTTCTTAAGATGATTCTTAAGACCCCGGTGTAATCCCCACAGTCGCTCGCTCAAGGTGATTTTTGAGATCCCCAGCGAAGTCTTCAGTTCAAGACGATTCGTGAATTCCTCAGCAGGGCCGTTTGCTTAAGGTGATTCTTAAGACCTCAGTGCAGTTTCCCGAGTTTTTTGCTTAGGACAATTCTTGAGCTCCCCAGTAGCGTCCCCAGCAAGAGTTGCCCAGGAAGATTCCTGGAATACCCAGCAGAATGAAGTCGCCAGAAAGGTTATCAGTTCAGGATGATTCTTGAAGGTGCCCGATGGAGTTGTTGGTTCAAGATGATTCTTGAAGTCCCTAGCAGCGTGAAATGTTTGCTCCAACAGTGATGTCTAATCTGAAGATTGACTTCGTAAACGCCTGAAGGCGACATCAGAAGGTTCCTGTGGATTCAGATTTCCGGGTTGATGAGTCAACGGGTGTCTGAAGACAGAGTTCAGAAGTTGGTAGGTCCAATTTTTGTATGCAAGATGATCCGTGTTGGCCTGAAGACCAAGTCAGTTATCCTGAGGTGATAATTGATTGCGATCGAGTGAATAGTGTTTCTTCTGACTGAAGTCGAAGATGTTTCTCCAGCTGAAGCGGAGTTTTGCCTGAAGGCAAAGTGTTTGAATCCCCGAAGAGTCATGAATGGCTCCGGATACCACTTCTCTGACTGAAGTCACAGATTTCCCAAGCTGAAGCGAAGGTGCCTGAAGGCAAGGTTATCCCCCAAGGTCATGAATGACCTAGGATTCATTTTTCGGACTGAAGGCCGAAGTATATCCCTGACTAAAGTCTCGGATACTCTATAGCGGAGGCGGAGTTGCCTGAAGGCAGATCCATGTATCCTTGGAGGCCAAGGACCATTTCTTTAGACTGAAGTCGAAGATACCTCCTGCAGAGTTGCCGACGGGCAAAGTATACATCCTTGAAGGCCAAGGATGCTTATCTTCAGAAGTACTTGAAGATCTTTTCTAGCTGAAGCTGGAATCGCCGACGGGCAAGGTTTATATCCTTGAAGGCCAAGGATGCTTACCTTCAGAAGTACTTGAAGATCTTTTCTAGCTGAAGCTGGAATCGCCGACGGGCAAGGTTTATATCCTTGAAGGCCAAGGATGCTTACCTTCAGAAGAACTTGAAGATTCTCCAGCGGATCTGGAGTGGCCAGGGGCCAGGGTTTCATCTATCTTCAGAAGAACTTGAAGATTCTCCAGCGGATCTGGAGTGGCCAGGGGCCAGGGTTTCATTTATCCTTGAAGGCCAAGGATTCCATCTTCAGAAGTACTTGAAGATCTTTTCTAGCTGAAGCTGGAAGTGGCCGGGGGCCAGGGTTTCATATGTCTTTGAGGTTGAAGTTCTACGGTGAACTCAGTATGCAGTAGTATTTGGATGTTCGTTATGGTTCTGAGGGAGAACCCCAGATCAGAGTGTGCTTGGTTGAGTCTCTCAGGCCCAGCGGAGTAGCTTCAAATACGCAAGTGTACCTTTTGTCCCATTTACCAGGGGTGAGCCCCAGGTCAGAGTATGTTTGTGTTCGACGGCGATGTTGAATGTATGTTTGTGTTCGACGGCGATGTTGAATGTATGAATGTGTTCGACGGCGAGGTTGGATGTTTGTTTTGACGGCGAGGTCAGATCAGGTTTGTGTTCGACGGCGAGGTTGAATGTTTGTTTGACGGCGAGGTCAGATCAGGTTTGTGTTCGACGGCGAGGTTGAATGTTTGTTTGACGGCGAGGTCAGATTATGATTGGTTCGACGGTGATGTTGAATGTGTTCGACGGCGAGGTTGGATGTTTGTGTTCGACAGCGAGGTTGAATGTTTGTTTGACGGCGAGGTCAGATCAGGTTTGTGTTCGACGGCGAGGTTGAATGTTTGTTTGACGGCGAGGTCAGATCAGGTTTGTGTTCGACGGCGAGGTTGAATGTTTGTTTGACGGCGAGGTCAGATTATGATTGGTTCGACGGCGATGTTGAATGTGTTCGACGGCGAGGTTGGATGTTTGTGTTCGACGGCGAGGTTGAATGTTTATTTGACGGCGAGGTCAAATTATGATTGGTTCGACGGCGATGTTGAATGTGTTCGACGGCGAGGGTGGATGTTTGTTTTGACGGCGAGGTCAGATCAGGTTTGTGTTCGATGGCGAGGTTGAATGTTTGTTTGACGGCGAGGTCAGATTATGATTGGTTCGACGGCGATGTTGAATGTGTTCGACGGCGAGGTTGGATGTTTGTTTTGACGGCGAGGTCAGATTAGGTTTGTTTCGACGGCGAGGTCAGATTATGATTGGTTCGACGGCGATGTCGAATGTGTTCGACGGTGAGGTTGGATGTTTGTTTTGACGGCGAGGTCAGATCAGGTTTGTGTTCGACGGCGAGGTCAGATTATGATTGGTTCGACGGCGATGTTGAATGTGTTCGACGGCGAGGTTGGATGTTTGTTTTGACGGCGAGGTCAGATCAGGTTTGTGTTTGACGGTGAGGTTGAATGTTTGTTTGACGGCGAGGTCAGATTATGATTGGTTCGACGGCGATGTTGAATGTGTTCGACGGCGAGGTTGGATGTTTGTTTTGACGGCGAGGTCAGATTAGGTTTGTTTCGACGGCGAGGTCAGATTATGATTGGTTCGACGGCGATGTTGAATGTGTTCGACGGAGAGGTTGGATGTTTGTTTTGACGGCGAGGTCAGATCAGGTTTGTGTTCGACGGCGAGGTTGAATGTTTGTTTGACGGCGAGGTCAGATTATGATTGGTTCGACGGCGATGTTGAATGTGTTCGACGGCGAGGTTGGATGTTTGTTTTGACGGCGAGGTCAGATCAGGTTTGTGTTCGACGGCGAGGTTGAATGTTTGTTTGACGGCGAGGTCAGATTATGATTGGTTCGACGGCGATGTTGAATGTGTTCGACGGCGAGGTTGGATGTTTGTTTTGACGGCGAGGTCCGATTAGGTTTGTTTCGACGGCGAGGTCAGATTATATTGGTTTCCGGCGGCGATGTTGGAGGATTATGTTCGACGGCGATGTCAGACTCTTTAAATCCCCAGCAAAGATGATGTTTGTACGACGGCGACGTCGAGTGTCTCTCAGAGCGATGTTTGTTTCCGAAGGCGATGTCAGAGTTAGTCTTTTGACGACGATGTTAGGTGATGCAGATCCTTTAGTTCTCCAGCGGCGATGCGAGGTATTTTGATTGTCCGACGGCGATGTCAGATGTAATTCTCCAGCGGTGATGCGGGGTATTTTGTCAGATGTAGTTCTCCAGCGGCGATGCGGGGTATGTCAGATTTAGTTCTCCAGCGACGATGCGGGGCATTTAGATTGTCCGACGGCGATGTCAGATGTAGTTCTCCAGCGGTGATGCGGGGTATTTTGTCAGATTTAGTTCTCCAGCGGCGAGGCGGGGTGTTTTGGGTGATCGACGGCGATGTCAGAGTTAGTTTTCCGGCGGCGATGTTGGATGTTTGTTTCCCCGAGTTATGGTTGTTCCTGACGGTGATGTCAGGTGGTTTGGCCTCCCAGCGGCGATGTTGGGTGTTCCTCAGAATTTTGTCTGCTTCTGACGGTGATGTCAGGTGGTTTAGTCTTCCAGCGGCGATGTTGGGTGTTTGGTTGCCTGAAGATGATGTCAGAAGAAGTTAACGTGGATAACTGACGGCGATGTCAGATCAGTATCTCTCCAGCTAGTTGTTGGGCAGCTAGTATTGCAGTGTTCGAAGATTTGTTCCCCGCAGAGTATCGTGTGCTCGTGCAGTTGGCAAATTTTCGGGTTTACCGGTATTCAACCGTCTCGCACCTTGATTGGCTAAGAGCCGTTCGCTGCTCACCCAGTCAGGTTCAAGCCGTTTGAATAGGGGCAGCTGTTGCACCCCAAAATTTGACCAACATTAATTTATCCATCAAGTGTCAGAAAGTTGATACCTTCATCAGAAAGTTCAGGAGATCCTCAGAGGAATTGGTTGAAACCAAGGTTGTGTGTCTCATAACTTGAGAGTTGTGGGAGCTCCTCAGATGATTATGAGACTGTGAGAATGAACTTGAAGCTTTTAGAAAGCCTATGAGATGTCTTGATAGCCATCATGAAGCCCAGAGAGGTCATTGTGCAAGAATTCAGAAGATTCAACCATGAATGGTAGAGCTAGGGTTTTGACTAGGTCAATCCTAGGTCAGCTGAAGATTTGGAGAAGGTTGAGATCTAATCCAAGGGCCATGAGATCATGGAATGATGCATGGAGATGTTATAAAGATGATTCCTAGACCAACTCATCATGATTGAGGAGTTTGAGAAGTTTCAAGTTAGGGTTTCCAGGGATTGTCAGTGAAAAACCCTAATTTGACCCCTACCCTCCAGGCAGTTTTAGCTCAAGATGTGATTGATATATCATCTCCCCCACAACATGAATGTTGTAGGGCTTGTTCTTAGCTTTAATTTGAGTGGTAGAAGTCCTTAATAGGAGTTGCAGAGCTCAAGTTATGGTTTTGACAAATTACAGGTCAGCTGAGGTGTATGAATCTGGGTCCTTGAAAGTCACCCAACTTGCAGACAACTTTTTCCCTAGTAGGATGATTCCTATGAATTCTTGGTCAACATGAATGTTGAAGAGCATCTTCTTAGCTTTCTAGAGAGTACTAGAAGTCCTTGATAGGATTTGTAGAACTCAACTTATGGTTTGAACAAGACAGGGGTATTTTGGTCATTTGGTGATTATAGGTCATTTTAAGCAAAGGCCATATCTCCTATTTCCAAGCCTCAAATGAAAAAACTCAAAACATCAAAGTTGTTCAAAATGGGATTTTAAGCCTATAAAAGAGGTCAGGAGTTGTTGAAAAAGCTTGTAGCAAGGATTTTCATGATTGGGTAAAAATGACCTAAAAATGGCTTATAAGTTAAAAAAGTTGAAATGGAATTTTGGTTTAGGAGATGTACAAATCCAAAATGGGTCATCCAATATGTCATTTTGACTCCAAACACTATTTTAAAAACAATGGTTCAATTAGAAGTTTGATTTGAGGTCTCAAAATGGAGGTTGCTTTGTAATTTTCATTCTTGCATAATAAGGCAACTTGCAAATCTTCACATAAGGCAAAACCAAGGCTTGTTTTTTCACTCATTCTCTTTCAATATCTCACAAGGGGAGATTTTAAAGCCAAATTGAAAGTCTTAAGGCATGAAAGGAGATAATCCAATGTATCACTTCATGAGAAATTCCATAACATTCTAGCTCTTTCCATGAGTTTCTAGATTATTCCATTGATTGTTATAAAAAGATTGAATCACCATGAGGAAAAGGTTGGTGAAAGAAGCTGAATCCATTGGTAAAGAGTGAGAGAGAAAGTGACATTTCAATATTTCTTCAAAATCAAGCAAGTTCCCATTTCTTCATCTACGAGCCCCATCCATCTCAATTCTTGCAAACAGAAAGGTGTCTACCATTAGAGGAGTATTTTGAAGCAAGTTCAAGTGCCAAATCGAGCTCTAACATCACTCACCATTGAAGCTTGACAGGTTGGTGGATCCTCCCATATCTCCCTAATTATGCATGCTTAGGTTAGATCTTTAGTATAAAATGGTTAAGCTAGATCAGAGGACCAATTCCATAGAGTTTCAGAGGATATTATGAAGATTGGTAACAAATCACGATTTTTTCAAGATTCAATAGCAAGCTGGTTAATGTGCATTAATGGATATGGTATAGAATAGTGTGGTTAGGGCAACATGTAGAACAAGTTTGGATCATTAGATTGAAGTTCCATCAAGGTTGATAGCAGAGGAAAAGGTTGAAACCCTAATGTTGGAGCTTTCTGTTTGAACGATTTAATGGATTCCAGGGAAAACTATTGGTATGGTCGTGTTCATGATGATCATTAGCACAAGTTTGCCTTTAGAAGTTTTGAATTTCATGGAAGGATCAGAGAGAACGAGGCAGTTGAAGGTTAGTGCATGGAAACTGATTTGGGGAGGAAACCCTAGCTGGAGGTTGAAGACAACCTCCCAGCCGTCCGATCGTATCCAAATCTTGACTAAATCATCTCATCCAGCGGCCATGGTTTGAAATTGAAAACGGAGGGAAGGCTTAACACCAAAACGCAGCGCTTAACTTAAGTGGTAGGTTCTGGGCTCAGCGAAACTTTGATATTCACACCCCACTCAGAGGCCCAATCCAGAAATGAACTGAAAATACATGCTATTTACACCGTATCCTTTCCAATATTCTGGTGATTTTTTCTTTTAATTTTCTGAAGCGCGTGGGCTTGATATTCGCACCACCATTTCCTGGGCCCATCTGAATATGAACTGGGCGCCTTTTCTTGACACCCCCTCCCCTTTATTTCATTTTTTTCTTATTTTAATTTCTTTGAATTTTCTTGCATATTAAAAAATCCATATAAAATTGAAAAATGGTTATTTTTTAATGCTTGTTTTTTTCACATATTCATATTTCTGTCTAGAAAAATGTCAATAAATAAAATTCCATTTTATTTTTCTTTTAATATTTTTGGCATATTATTCTTGTAAATAGTCTTTTTAATTGATTTTAGTTGTTACTCAATTTTGTAGAATTTCTTTTAGGACCTTCCCTTAGGATTTTTGAGCCATTCTTTTTGGCATAATTAGATATTGAATCATAGTTCATATAGGATTTAATTCATGATTTGTAGATTAAAATTTGATTAGTTTGTTTAGGCTAGCATTAGCATAACAAAATTAGGGTTTTAGGTTGCATAAGTAGATTTGAACAATTTTGTTTTGGGTTTTTAGGTCAAGATTAGAGTATGGGGAATATATGGGTTAAGGGTAAGTATGTATAGAATCCCCTAGATTTTTTCTAGAATATTATATAGTACTTTGGTATTTTTAGTTGATTTTTGAATGTATGGATAGTATGTGTGTTGCTTAAGGGCATAGTTTGTATTGTTTTGTTTTCTTTTCCTCTCCTTTGAGTGTGTGAGCCTTGAAGATTGAGTTGAAGACCTTGTGGATCATCATTGAAGACTTTGAAGACCTTGAAGAGGAGCTTAGTTTTAGCTTTTGTTTGTTTTGTTTATAGGATCATAAGCATAGATAGAGCTTTAGATAGCATACTTCCATTCAATAAACAAGGAGTGTCTTATTCACCTCCTTCCTTCTCTATGACATAAAGTCCCTTAAGGGTATTCACCTCTCTCCTTTGGAGGGATTAGTGACCTTGCCCTATGAGGTAGAACTTTGAGAGAGCCTTTCCTTTTGATGTTAAGTCCTTAATGGCATCCTTTGGAGGTCAGTGAGCACTCTAACATCCTCACCTCATCTTGTGGACTGAATCTTGTTTGTTGGAGCATTTGGGTTGTTGAAGATAAAGAAAGCAATGAAGAGTATTGAAGATTTGCATTGAAGTTGTTTGCTTTGAAGAAGAAGATGATAAAAGATTTGATTGAAGATCTAAAAGCCATTGAAGATAGAAGCTGAAGCTTTGAAGAGGAGGAGTCCTTGAAGATGAAGACTTCATTGAAGATTATTGAAGAGGATGAATCCTTGAAGACTGCCATTCCAGCTGAAGCTTGAAGAGCATGAAGATCAAGTTGATACTTGAAGATCCCTGAAGATGGTGAAGCCTGAAGGTGGAGCTGATCAAAGAAGTTGAAGCTTAAGGGAGAAGTTGAGTTGATACTCATGTTGTAAGGTTGATACCTGGAAAGCAGTGGATATCTGAAGTCTGAAGACTGAGTGGCTGCTGGAGGAGCTGAAGCTTTCTTCTGTTTTTCTTTTCTGTATTGTGTGTTTTGCTTGATTTGTCTGTTGCATTAGATTAAGTCCATCTAGAATAAGTTCAGTCTAGGAGCATGATTGCATTAGAGGTTGAGTTGCTCCCTCTGCTTGTATTGTTATTGAGTGGCTTTGCTTGCGGGTATTCGGTAGAGCCCAGCTCCCTTGCCCATGTGGTTTGTTTGCCTGATGGCATTTCATTTCTTTTATCCGTATGATTGCAGTTTACTGTTTATTGCTTGATAGCATGTTGTTTATATTGCAGTATGATTACTGTTATTTCATGACTGGCTTGAGGTCGAGACGAGCTTGTGGAGGCTGAAGCCCCACACACATTTCCTCCCTCACTTGTATTGCATGCATTTTACTGTTAAAGCTGATGCTTTTGTCTGTTTTGGTGTATCATTGACATGATCCCTTAGGACTCTCACTTCCTTTGATAAGGATTTGATGATAGATTTTTAGGTTGAAACCTATGCATGACAACATCTAGGAGTTCCCTGTTCAAACCTCAACCATAGGATGAATCCATGGCATAATAACAGTAGGACTTGATAGTCTCCCTCCTAGTTGGGCCTGTTCTCTTCTCATCTCAAAGCAGTTTAAGATACAGTAATCATGAATGATTTCTTTCGTACGTTACGAGCCTTAAGCTATCCGAGAAAGGATTGTGGGAGAGCTTCTTTTCCACAGTCTGGATGTTTAGTATGGTACCCTTTGGGTGACATGCGACGCATTCACTCTCAGGTCATAGTCTCTAGTGCGGTTGAAATCGCAAACACAATAAAAAAACACTTCTTTCAGGAGATAACCCGTAGTTTCCCAAACTACGTTTGCTCTGATCTTCCATACAGTGTGGAAGTACGTAGGCATAGGATGCGATATCCTAGCGAGCAACCTTTCCCCCATAATCCCTTCGTAGGCCGAACTACGTTGACTCTGATTTCTCATTCTCTGATGAGAATACGTAGGCATAAAGTGCGACGCTTTGCCGAGTCATTTTTCTTTTCTTTTTCAGCCAGCCTTGATAGGTAGATAGATTATAACCAACCCGTCCAAGTAAACAAACAAGCGAGGATCCCGTCGAGTACGACGGACGTGAGGGGTGCTAATACCTTCCCCTTGCGTAACCGACTCCCGAACCCAGACAATGGTTGCGACGACCTTGTCTTACCCTTTTTCGTCAGGTTTTTCCGATCGTTTCCTTTCCCGCTCTGACGTCTTAGGTTCTTGCGTGTGTGTCCCGAGTTCCTTCCCATTTAGGCGTAGGCCTGCTTCCTCTTTGTTCTCGCGTTCAGGCAATCGAAATCCCTTTTCTCTCGCGTTCAGGCGATTGATACCTTTTCTCTTGCCCCCGTGTAATCGAGACTCGTTTTCCCGAACTACGTTTGCTCTGATCTCTCGTACCAGACGAGAGTACGTAGGCATAGGATGCGACATCCTAGCAAGCTCCCTTCTCCCTTTTTCCCGTTTCCCCGTTTTAGCTGTAGCAGGTCGAACTACAGCTGCTCTGATTTTCTCTGATGAGAATATGTAGGCATGGGATGCGATATCCTAGCGAGCACACTAACAACTAACCTCTTTATTCTCTCGCTGCCGTGCGATCGAGACTTTCCCGCTAACGACTGATGTTTCCCTTTCTCTTGCCCGAGCGCATTTGAGACCAGACCGTAGTTCTAGTTCCCGTAGGTTCCCATACCTTTAAAACCTGACATACTACGATCGTTCTACCGCAAACAGGTACGCCTAAGTCTCCAATGGTCGAGCAGCGTCCACCTAACTGCTAGAATGCGTACGCTAGTATCGTCAATCCTTTCTCTCACCCTCGTGTGATCGAGAACACCCTGTCTAGCCGTAGTTAGCCTGAACTACGTCATGCTCTGATTTCTCTGACGAGAATACGTAGGAACAAGACGCGATGTCTTGGCGAGCAAACTTTCCCCCCGTAGTTTCCCAAACTACGTAGACTCTGATTTCTCATTCTCTGATGAGAATACGTAGGCATAGAGTGCGACGCTCTATCGAGTCAGTTTCTTTCCGTTTAGCTTTAGCAGCCGTAGATAGATTGTTTTTCACCCGTAGACAAACCAACAAGCGTGGATCCCATCGAGTACGATGGACGTGAGGGGTGCTAATACCTTCCCCTTGCGTAACCGACTCCCGAACCCAGACAATGGTTGCGATGACCTTGTCTTATACCCTTTCGTCAGGTTTTTCCGATCGTTTCCTTTCCCGTTCTGAGGGATAAATAACGGAAGGTGGCGACTCTTCTGTTTTTCCGGCACCTTATTTTCACGGAAGCGACATAAGAGAGAGGGTGATTGGATCAAGTGCAGTAGAGCAGTGAAGGTGCATCGTGAGGAGTGAGTGGGGTGTGATCTGAGACCTGTGATCGTGGTCTGATAGTGATCGTGTGGATGCAAAGTGAGGGTACACCGTATGTCTGTGGGTGTATGTACATGATAGCAACAATATAAACAAAAAATTAGAAAAAACAACGAAACCCTAATCCCCATTCGCGTTCGCTTCTCCGTCTCCGCCATTGCCCATCCTTCTTCTCCTTCTAACTTCTCCGTCTCCTTTCTTCTCTTCTCTTTCTTGCTTCCGTTATCGTTTCTTCTTCTTTCTCGATCGCTGCTTTCCTCCCTTCGCTCTGAGTTTCTCCTTCCTTCTAATTTCCTGCGTATATTAACAAACAAGAAAATTAAAACATCAGCGAAGATTCTCACATTCAATGTTTTTTTTTAGGTTTTGACGGCAAGCGAGTGGTTGATTTGCGGTCCGGGTTGAGGTCTTGATGTGGACGGAGGCTTATTGCGGCGTGCGCGGGCTTACGATGAAAGGTGATTTCGCGGCTCGCGGTGGACGAAGAGGGCGATTTGTGGTTTTGAAGGTGGTGAGCGATTTGCGGATGGCGCAAGGGTTTGAGGGTTTTAAACGAACACGGAGATAAGTTCTTCTTCAATTCATTCCGTGATTTTGGCTTTCTTCTTCTTTTTTTTGAAGTTTGGGATTTTCTGTGGAACTTTCTGTGAATTTTTGTGAATTTTTGTGTTAAGAATCGAATTCTGATATCCCCTCCTTCATCTCAATTTCTTGTCCTTTATACGTACACGCGGATCCTCTAGGTGCAGGATTGATGGCTGGAATTAAAGCGCTGATCCTTTCTTTCCGTATTCGTCTGCTATGTTCGGTCTCAAAAGACAAAGTGGTAAATTACTTTCTATTCTTAAGGCAACATGCTCTTATCCTGCTTTAGAATGCATTAAACTTGTCTGAGGTTTCAAATTGTGGTTTTATTGTTTGATTGCAGGAGTAAATGCTATTGGCATTCTTGACCTATTTGGATTTTGAACTGTGTCCCGCTATGTTTTTAACTCTGGAGATGTGTTGTTGGCGTCCTTGGGGAGGGTTCTTTGACAGTGATAAATCATCAGGAGATACATCCATCCCTAGCTCTGCTGATTCAGTTATTTCAACTATGCTTTCACCATGTGCTGTCAAAGTTCCACTATCTGTTTCACTGGGGAAAGAAGTGTATTTTGCAGGGTGATACATACTTTCCTCTTCTACAGTCAAACCAAAATCCGGTAGAGTTGTATTTTCCTCAAACTGTTTTCCATGAACGGATAATTCGTTGATTTTCTTGTCATAATATTGCATACCCTCAAACTCCTTTGACACATCCAACCCTGCTAATGTCAATTTTCTTCCTCTTTTCCACTAGGTCTGGTAGCTTCTTCACGAGTGATTTCAAAAGCATTATCTTTATCTCCATACTCACTTTGAATCTCACCATAAACAGGTTCTGATGGCAAATTCATGCCGACTGGGTGGAAACGCAAAGTGACCAAACATGAACAACGCGTTTGATGTCTCAGTTTCATTTGGTGCATATGCATCTTCCTTGTCATCATCCTCCAACTCAACTTTATCAGGACCGGGTGCAGCTGCATAAGTCAACTCAATCATTACCGTGAGAAGCTTTTTCCACTTCAGCTTCAGTTCCTATCATCTTTTGTCGAAGACGATGTGCGTAGAGGATGGGTGGAAGTTAGAAGCAATATGCTGGATACTAGCTCATGGTAGAAGCGGTAAATAATCCTCCTTGACGCGTATGTAGAATGTCCTTCGAAAAAAATTGTCATGAATGTTCAGCGGTGGTCTAACCTTGCCACTTTCCTTGCAGGTCCTGAACATTTGGAAGGGAAAGTTTTGGAAAGAACCTCGGTTTTTGTGAGCATGGAATGGCTTCAATGACTGTGTTAGATATTATTTCAGGGAAAGAGATGCTGCTTGGAATAAAGTTCTAGTATATGAAGAGTAAAACTCTTCACCTGTTAGATCAGAACCTGAATTCAACCTTATCGTGTAACTCTTGTTTCCTTTATTAACAGGTCGAAATAAAAGTTGAGATGCCAATCAAAGATGCAAAGTGGTTATGCATGTCTGAAGCCTTAGATGCCAAGAGAAACTGACTACAGCGGTAAGTTATTTGATGTCAAGGTCGACACATCCACCGAATGCTCAGCTCCAGATTGAATACATTGTCTCCACTCGGTGCCGTCACTTGGGCTCGAAGCATAGCAGGATTCCTCCACATGTCCACTGTCCTTATAGGCAGAAGCCGAATTATCATGAGCTTCAACCATGGTAGGTCTGACGGTAAATGCGCGTATTTAGTTCGTTAACTTTTCCAATCTCCTTATGCGTGTTGCTTCTGTTTACAGGGCCAACGACTGTCAAGGGATTAATGTGGTGGACCTCAATGTAGTAAGGTATGGCATCTGCATATTTCCCTGTTGCTTATAGATTATAGCACGGTTATTATAAGGTGCGGATAATCCCGTGGTTACGCTTAGTGTAGCTTTGGAATATGAAGCAGCAGCCACCAAGTTCCATTCTATGTATACATATTTCCAAGACTGGTCAATGTTTGTGGATGGTTTGCTCTAAGCTTTTACCGAAATTTCTCGTTGTATGTAGGTTGTGCAGACACGTTCAGAACGTGCTGATGGAAGCTGAAACCGTTGACGAGTGCGTGCAAGATGGTGCCGGTAATCCACAAGAGGTGAACAGGTAACGACACCCCTGCTGGTGTGCATATGGGTGTTTCGATAGAACAGATGCGGTTGACTATATGCTGGTTATTCTGCAGGTGTGGGAATGTCGTGATAACGATGCTGGTAGCCAACAAGTGGTGAACTGGACCTTTAATCATGTATGTTGATGATCTGCGTTGGTTTACTCGTAAGAGAAAAAGGGAACTGTTGTTCAACAAGCTTCCCAGCCTCCCATTTGGTTTTGTCTAACATGCTTTTCACGAGTGATTTCCAAGCTGTTGCTTTGTTAATAAGCTCATCTTTGGCTATTAATCTCTGGTAAAGGCTGACATGAATTGAGATGTGAATTGCAGGAATTCCTTCGGCGATAGCGGGTGAACTAAACCGTCCCCCAAATTGGTTGGAAGGCTGGATAGGTCTGTTGTTGATGGCGTCACCGAGAGTGTCTCCGCTGGCTAGGACCTCAAGTTTTCTTCTTTCACCTGGCGGCACCGACACCGCGGCCTTCGTCTCTTAGAGTAAGCCTCCAAACTTACTCGTTCAACGAAATTTCGAGCTAACCTTACATTAAAGTATGCTATCAATGAAACATAGTGAGAACAAGGCTTAGTGTGATTAATGACACTGATTTGTGCTATTTCGAGAAAGTTTCAAATTCGGTTGCTTGAAGGTTCAATTAGCTATCGTTTTTTCTGTGCGTTGCTTGTCTCTGTTCTTGAATCAAATGTGGTTGTTAACTTCATGCTTTCTTCTTGTTATGCAGGTAATAACTTGTAAAATTGCTTGGAGCATAGTCGGCGCAAAGTAGAAATAGAAAGAGCGCGTCATAGACGCAAGCTATCACAAATGCGGAATCAAACTTCGAAGTGATGAACCTTTAACTGAAGCTGTTTGAGAAGCGGCAAGCGAACTTGGATTAATATTTTGAGTCCCTGGAGCTATTTTTGGACAGAGTTGTAACCAATCATTCCAACAAGTTTGGCGCCTCCAGATCACAATTGTAATTCACAAAGATGTCAACAAGCGTTCGTGTTGCGCTATACTCATGCTCTCCATATAATAAACCGACTCGGTCTCACAAGCTTCTCCAAGTTCAAACGTCAGCGGTTAAAATTTTCTTCGGTGGAATTATGTACTCGTCAAGACCATTATATGTAATGCCCCCTTTTTTAGTGAATAAAACTGTATTGACACTACATTATTAAATCTTGTATGCGCTGGATTGTGTGAAGTTTAGCATAGGAAGGTTTGAACCTTGAACTTGCTCTATACAGGCTGTTTTGAATTTAAATAATATAAAGCACCTTAATTCAATGTCTTCCAATTGAGTGGGGCCCCAACATAGCATATTGGTTTAGTAGTATCCATCATCATCACCTGAATATGGCTAGAGCATTATAAAAACAACGCCTAGACAGACCATGCAGCATACGTAGGATCTTGCCATAGTACTCAAAATGACTTTTCCTATGATGAGCAAACTAAAGACTTAATAGGAGTTTCTTGGTAAACCTTGGTTCAAGATGCACTGGTTGTTTCACCCTCTCGAAATATATCAATTTCCATAATAAACCCATCTCCGATGACCAAAAGATTTGATGACGATATTAGGCTTAGCAATTTGAAAGCAAAGGCCATTTGTAGTAGTGCAACATGAAGTTTACGCATTTTGGAATTAATATTCTTTCTTTCATCTCAACTGGTATTCAACATGATCTCCAGAGGATAAATTTTTTGATGATTATAGACACAGAGTCTTCATGACTTCTGAATCTTCTGCCACAAGTCTACAAAATGAACATAAACTGGGTAAAACTGTTAGTTGTGCATGGATGACGGCCTTAGATGATCTGCAATAAAAAAAGAAAAAAAAAACGCGGAGGTGGGGTCTTAAGGTCAAAAATTAGGGTGCAACAGGGCTCACGAGCGGAATTCTTGAAGGAAGCCGTCCAGCGTTACGTGAAAGAACAACGACTCAGCAGTACCGCAACAAAACGGCCAGCGGCTTCTACTCCGTTTTCACCTTAAGGAACTAGTGGCTTGCGGTTTTTTTTGGTTGATAGAGTATCGGAATCTTGGACCTGGGACAGTTACGTATACGGCAGAAACAGTGTTGGGCTTCGGGCGTAGTAGTTCTTGTAGTTTTTCTTTTATTTACTTCCAAACGTATTGTGTACAACTTCGGTTTGAGAATACCAAAACTGAGTGTTTGCTTGTACTCTGTTATGACTGTTATGAATGGTGTTTATAATTGAATTTAGTGGACACGTTATCAATTTGTAATTCAAAGCCCTTTTATTTTGGAATGGCAAACAGGTGGTAACAATTGATAAGTGATTAAAACCATCTTCCTTATGTAACGGCTTAGCAGGTGTATAGAGTGAATATCCTATTTAACACCACCATGACATTTACATCATATAGACGCAGGGCATGGTTATGTATTTGTTTCTCCAATTCAATAATGGCTAGACTCTTTTAAGTAAAAAATGTTGTTGGCGCGAGTAGCAACTCGAAGTCGGCATGAAACTTTTTTTTTTAGACAATGACAAATGCGTGCAATCCTTAGTGAGCTTTACGCAAGAGTAACTTCCCTGTGAATTCCTATTTCAAAAGTCTTTAAATCTTGAATTGAATAACTCTTGTGAACATTTGGATCCTTTTGAACCTGGGCCTTAAAGTATGGGCTTTACACTTGATTTTTAATTTGAATATGTTGATGAACTTTAACCTCCTTGGAATTTGTATAGACTTCACATTGAAACTCATGACAAGGTTAGAATAATCTACGAGTCTTTAATGTCGCTTTGAGGTCCTATAGCAAAAACTTAACTCAAAATTCTTATCCACGCTTACCATCTCACCCTTAATTTAGTTACAAACTCAAAGATTGAACATTCTCCATCTGATGAAGTCTTGAACCATACACTGAAAACTCATTCTTATATTTCTCTTTTTGAAGGCGAAGTACACAAACTTTTCAAAACCACGCCATATCTTATGACCTACGAACGAGGGAAAGTGTTCATGGATTTAGCACGACCTGCAGGGGTTTGAGAGCAAAGACCACACCTTCCTGACCTCTGAATCTTTTTAGCAACCTAACTTCATAAAACATCAAATAACCGGTTAAAACGGTTAGAAAGGTTATATATGCATAAATGATTGACTGAAATGACATGCGAACGATCAATGAATTTAAGGGTAAAATTTGGGGTATGACACAACCCATAGATAAGTAGTGCGAGGATAGCTTCGAAGGCGTCCAAACTATTCATCTTAGCTAAGAAGAAAACTTTCTCTATCAAGAACTTAGAGGGAAAACCCTTGATTCCTCCCTTGGTAGTAAGTGGGATACACCGACTCAAGTTGGTTTAGTGATACTGAGGATAGAAAATCCACAGTCGGCTATGTGTCTATGCTAGGTGGTGCACCAGTTGCTTGGAGTTTGAGAAAGGAGTCAATAGTGGCATTATCATCGTGGAAGCAGAGTACACAATTGCTTCTTTTTGTGCATGTCAAGCAAAGTGGATGGTGAATCTGGTCAAAGAGATTACAGCGAAGAGTCATGGAGCAATTACCATGAAGATCGACATCATGTCTACTATCAATCTGGCGAAGAATAAGATAGCACATGGACAAAGCAAGCACATCGAAATGAGGTTCCACTATCTTCGTGAGCAGGTAAAAAAAGGGAAGATGAACTTGGAACACTGTAGAACTGAGAATCAGATTACAGATATCATGACGAAGGGAGTGCAGGTCAAATTGTTCAGAAGACTAAGAGTTATAATGAATATAGATAGCTTAGACACAATGAATTAGGTTGTGTGTTGAGAATGTAATCCATTGTGTCGAAGCAGGTAGTGCTCGACAGAAATAAGGATGTGTCGACATTTACCTAGTGTATGTGTGTCGAAATGTCGAAGCAGGTTGCTCGATGGGATTTCGACTTAGGTCTATTTTAGTAGTGTTAGCTAAACTGGATATTTTGGACTTTTGTGTTTTGGGCTTTGACTTAGGAAACAAGTTAGCCTAAAACTATAAATAGAGGGAGTAATCCGTATTCTTGTAACAACTTGAATTCACAGAATTTTACAGTTGTAAAGTGAATAAGTTTTTCACAGTTTGTGGGCAGAGAGTTATTCTGCATAAATCACTATCTTCTTCTATATTTTGTTAAACCCTAATTTTTTTTCTTTTATAATTTTTCTTTGTTTTCATTGTTATTGTGTACCGATAATAAGCTTGTTCGTCAAGATAGATAGACATTCTTCATTTATTATGATGGATTTCCAACATATACAAGGTTGTCACACTAGTAAATCTTTGTCCAAATCGGATTTTTTTAATCTTCAACGTATTTGTAAGACTTTTGAGAATTACAAATCTAGACAACCTACAAGAAATCAATTTTCGTATTGGGTTCCTATATATCATTCACAGAATTATCGGACAAATGGTTGATAACGTGTTTGGAAATCCTTTGAAAAACCTCATTCATTTGAGCCAATCCATACTCAATTGTTGAGCATGTTCTTACATTCAACCAAGCCAACCTATACTTAGTATGGTTTTGGTAAAGTTTGGAAGCATTGGCAAAAATTATTGATGAAGAAATAATTAGTCACTGCATTGATTTGATATGGTAAGATCCTGAACTATAAATGCAGTTTGAGTCATGAACCTTTCATTTGTGCTGTCATAATCATCTTTTGGCAGATTCTCATTAATACTTTTATTACCCCAATATTAGAATTTTTCACCTAAATAACCACCTTTGCACACTAATATATCCATTCTACCCAACATTTCAAATTATTTTCCAATCTACCCTAGTTTGGGTTTTTTTTTAATTTTTTTAACAAGGAGGCGCCATGGGGGATGGAGCCTCCCTTATAACTTGTTAGGGGGCGCCATGGGGGTTGGAGCCTCCCTACAAATTATAAAGGGGGCGCCATACCCATTGGAGCCTCCCTTAAATGCCCTAAAGGGGGGCGCCATCCCCTATGGAGCCTCCTTGTAAACGAAATTAATTTTTTAAAATATTATATTATGGTTTTCCAAATGTTTTTTTATAAATAGGTAGACATGTTGCTAACATTG
Source organism: Lathyrus sativus (assembly GCA_963859935.3). Lineage (NCBI taxonomy): Eukaryota > Viridiplantae > Streptophyta > Magnoliopsida > Fabales > Fabaceae > Lathyrus > Lathyrus sativus. Next base: position 671,106,158 of record OZ012735.1, on the reverse strand, counting down.
TTTCATCCAAATTTAGAAGAGTGAGTCATGTTCCTTAGAAGATACGGGCATGTAATTTTTTCTCCGACGAAGCCTCCAATAAGAATGTTGTTTTGGAACATTCAGAGTTTAGAACAACTACGAAGAAATTTGAATCGGTGGCTAGAAGGAGACATTCCAAATGGTCAAAGAATCAGGAGTATTGAAAGACTTGTCTCGTACTTTTCTGTTGAAGACGGAAACATACGGCGTGACTGGGTGCGAATTAGAGATGACAACGAAGTTAGGTCTATGATGTTCGGAACTGATGATATTACTTTGATTGTTGTTATATCTTAGGTTATGTTGTAATAATCGTTGTATTTTAATGATTTGCGTTTTATGCTGTAGAAGTAATTCAATTCTGTTTGTGGTAATGAAAAGTTGATATAAATATTAAATTGCAGGATTACAGAAATTTTAAAGACCAAATTAAATCTACCTAGAACTTGTTCCAACATTTGGACAGTTTTTCCTCGTATGCCCTGGAAGACGACATGTTCCGCACAGTCTTTCCATTTTCTCAGCTGTATCCATTTCAGTTGTGATTCGGGTGCTTTTGGGGCGACCCTTTTTGTTTCTTCTCATATTTTCATTGTGGTAGATTGTGTCTCCATGATAGGTTGGCCAGTAGTCCTCACTAGCTACCACTGGAAAACTGCTACTGTAGATACCGAATAAGTTGACGACCTTGTAAACTTCTGATAGCTGCAAGAATGGATCCTGACGAGCAGTTGAACATGCGGCAATGACATGTGAACAAGGCATGCGGAAGGTTTGAAACTTTCCGCAGTCGCACCAATTTTTATGAAGTTCCACCCTATAGTGTCCCATTGGCCGACCCTCGTTGTGATCCATTGTCTCATCAACAATGAAGCTGTAATCGTGACGATCAAATGGTCTAACTCGATGTGAGGCCGCCTTAGAAGTTTCATCCCTCATATACTTCATGCTTGATTCGCTGAATATTTGCCCTGATTGCAGTACAGCGCTCCATTTTTTGCCTCTTGCTGCAAATAGTGACCCCAATCTGTAATACGTTGCCCTTACCAACGCTGTGATGGGGAGGTTCCTAGTTCCCTTAAATACGCCGTTTAGGGATTCTACAAGATTTGTGGTCATGTGACCCCATCTACACCCTCCATCAAATGACCTAGTCCATTTCTCGACTGGAATATTATCCACCCACCTTAATGCTTCTGCGTTTGACAACCTTATTTCTTCTCGGTAATACATGAAGGATGGTTGGTTTAAGGCATAGGCAGCGTTCACAACTTTTTTACGGAGGTTTCTGTCTTTAATGTCCCGCATAAAATTCTGAGCAATGTGTCTTATGCAGAAGACATGGACAGAAGGAGGGTTGTGCCAACCATTAGCAGGATTGTTGTAGGCGCTCACAATAGAAGCATGTCTGTCAGAAATCAGACATAAGTTGGGTTGTGGTGCGACATGTGTTCTGAGGTTTCTAAGGAAGAAACTCCAAGCTTCGCCTGTCTCACCCTCGACCAGGGCAAAGGCAATCGGAAATATATTATTATTTCCGTCTTGTGCAACCGCCATCAACAATGTTCCTTTGTATTTTCCATACAACCATGTTCCATCGACTTGTATAACTGGTTTGCAGAACGCAAAACCTTTGATACATGGTTGAAATGCCCAAAAGAGGCGAGAAAATATCCTACTTCCAGCAACACATGTTCCTTCAGGAGTGTATGCTGGTAGTGACTCCAATATTACAACCGTACCAGGAACATATTTCTGAAGTGCTAGTAGATACTGTGGAAGTTGATGGTAAGAATGCTCCCAATTCCCATATACATGTTCCACCGCTTTTATTCTACCTATCCAAGCTTTCCTATACGATGGGGTATAGTTGAACCGTGCAACAACATGAGAGATAATTGTGCTGACCTTCACAGATGGATCCGCGCCCACAAGATGCAAAATCTCTTGGGATATCAATTGAGAGCTTAGTTTTCCATGATCTTGCCGATTGATGTTGGTTGTGCAACTATGCGGTGGATCCATCGAACCTATCTCCCAACAATCACTTCTTTTCCGATAGGACGCTGCTAACCGAAACTTGCAACTTGCGTTACGACAAACTACGACATACCGTTTTGAGTCGTTCCGATTGATGTAAAAATCAACAAAGTTATCCATATGAAACTTTCTTATGGCTTTCATGCATTCCTCTTTCGTGCGGTACTGGTTTCCGACTTTCAAGACACTTTCAATTTGTTGAGAAGGATTGTAGAAATAATCTGAGGAAGTATCTTCGCCACTGCATTGCAAGTTCGTCATGTGTTGAGGAGGACAATACACTTGATTTAATGGTAGGGCCTCTTCATCTATGTCTTGCAGAGGAGTCATTGCAGTGTAGTCCCCGCTCCCGAACAAATTAACCATTTGATCAACCATGGTCTCTGGATCTTCTTCCTCCTCGTCCACAACATCAATTTCATCTATATCCGTTGTTTCACCAACCTCATGTTCAGTTTGGCAGAGTAACAGGTAAACCTCGATATAGTCGAGGCCAGATTGTTCGTGACTATCGAACATTTGATCAACGTCGCTGTTGTCAAGTATTTTCTCTTGAAAATACTTGACCTCATTGTTATCAAAAAAAACAGGACTTCTGTAAATGATCTGGGAGATTTGACCAGACAAAATCTTCGACTGTATGCGCTCTTTGAAATGCACAAAATTTGCTTTTCTACTCATGGTTAATCGGGTAAGATCAGTATTTTGAAACCCGAAACCGGAATTCTCAGAGATGAAAGTCTCTCCATTATAATGTGCATGAACAATGTAATTGGATGTTCTAGACATGTTTAAAGGATAGTATAAGGGGTGTATACTATCTTTTGTGTGAATGAATACATATATATTAAAATCTCACGAATTAAATATTATTAAAATATAAGGGAGGCGCCATGGGGGATGGAGCCCCTTCATTAAGTTATAAGGGAGGCGCCATGGGGGATGGAGCCCCTTCTTTAAGTTATAAGGGAGGCGCCATGGGGGATGGAGCCCCTGTGACACGTGTAAAGGAAGCTACTTTTTGCATGCATGCAGTAGGACATGTGTCAAAATTCATCTACACAAATTCAATCTCTTCTTACACAAATTCAATCTCTTCTTACACAAATTCAATATCTTCTTACACAAATTCAAATATCTCATTAATACCAATAAATATTACAACTACACAAATTAAATTTTCACCTACACAATCATAAATTCAAATTTCAAATTTCAAATTTCAAATTTCTACAATTCATCTATAAATACTTCTCCTCTTCATTCTAAAAAACACATCAAAAAAATTCTACAATTCAAATTCTCCCAATACTTCCCCTCAAATTTCACTATAGAAGCCATGTCTCTCTTAACAATGGGTGAAACGCATCGAGGAACACCAAACAACATCTCGTCGTATGTAAGTATTCCTACTTGATAACTCACAATGTTGTAATAATTTGTTACATTATAATGCATTTACAATGTTCTATGGACATGTTTTATTTTTTTTGGTAACAAATACAATGTTCTAATGATATGTTTTATTTTTTTTGTAGGATACTCATGAATTTCGTACTCGTGGGCATAAATATTTCCCACATGATCCGTTGATTCAACCTTTTTTGGAGCGAGCAGGTTTTGGAGAGGTCGTTAAGATAACAAATTATCTCATTGATTCTAAATTTATTTTGGCTTTGCAAGAAAGGTGGCGACCCGAGACGCACACATTTCATCTTCCAATAGGTGAATGTGCGGTTACACTCGAGGACACATACATGTTATTGGGTTTACCCATTCATGGTAAGGCAGTTAACGGTAAAACCAATCCTACCGGTGATTTCATAAGAGAACTCTTGGGGGTTGAACCAACCCCACGAGACTTGAGGGGACAAAAACTTTTAATGTCATGGCTCAAAAAAATTTATAGAGAATTGCCATTAACCCCCGATTCTCCTGAAATTCTAAAAATTAGAAAAACCCGAATTTATATAATGCTATTAATAGGGTTATTTTTATGTCCGGATACAAGTGGAAGCGCCGTTCACTCTATGTACTTACCTTTATTAGATGACGTAGATAAAATAAAACAATATAGTTGGGGGTCCGCTACACTAGCGCACCTATATCATTCTTTATGTCATAACTCAATAGCCAATACCGGAAATTGGACTGGATGTGGTGTTCTTCTACAATCTTGGGGTTGGTCAAGAATGACCAATCTAGCACCTATCCAACAAAATCAGTTTGAATTCCCATTCGCTAGAAGGTAATTATTTTTTCCAATTCTCATTCATCTATCAAAGTGTTTTATTTATTAAGCATATTATTAATAAATTTTATTGTTTTCGATTTGTAGGTGGTCTTCGCTTGGAATGAATTATGACAATTGTCCCCACTTCAGTATAACGCAGTACCGCAATCTTATTGATCACTTGGCCCAAGAAGATGTAAACTCACTCACCTACCTATTAATGTTAGGCTCTCCTTGAATATTATTAGAAATTACTAAACTTTTTTTTTTCATGCTTCAGTTCATTTGGCGGCCGTATCTTGGTCTAGAAGCATTTCATCAAGTTGAACGACAAGATTCTGCGGTGTGGAGTGCAAAGGTGCCCATTATCAACTTCACCACCGTCGAAATGCACAACAGTGACCGTGTGAAACTTCAATTTGGAATGCTTCAAGATATTCCATGTCCCCCAAAGTGCATACCAGACAAATATCACAACGGTAAAGTCTCCGATCAATGGGAATATAATCCGTGGACCAAGTATGCAAAACACGAGTGTCGTGAATGGAGGCATCGCACCAACTACGTTTTGTCCGACAACGTGTTTCCATACGAAATGAAACAATCTTTACAATACATGACTTGGTATAGGTCTGTATCAATTGGTTTCATTTCACATCCAAGGTATCTTAATGACCCACGCCAACAAGATTCATCATCAAGGCCCCAACAACCATCCCAACCCTATTTCGAACCGCCAACCCAACCTCAATGCCAACCATCAACCCAATACTATTTCCAACCGCCAACCCAACCCAATTTCCAACCGCCATTCCAACCCCATTTCCAACCCCCCACCCAACCCTATTTCCAACCCCCACTCACGCAATCACAACCATATGAACATACTCCTAACCAATTCACTCCATTCACACAAACTCATTCACAATCCGAATACCAACAACATCCACCACAATACCACACATACTCCCAGTTTCAAACCCCCAATCAACCAATACCCACCCAATCATTTACACCCATCCCACCCTACGATCAGGCAGGCTATCGTCCTGAAATTGCCTCGTCTAGCCAACCACCCCAAACTAACTATGAAGGCATGGGCAACTCTTTTGATTTGGATGACTTAACGGATATGGATCCGTCTGCATGGGCCGAAGTGATACAAATGCTTGATGACGACACGGTGGACCCGACTCCACCACAACGACCACCAAGAAACGTGCGTAATCGAGGATGCGGTACGGGCGGACATTTAAATCGACCGAGTCGTAGAAATTAGTGTACAAGATCTTTCAAATGTAGCCATTTGTATGTGATTAAATTTATTTAATCAAAATTAATTTTTATTTGTTGTTTAGAATTTATCAATGAAAATTTTAATTATTATTTATTTATAAATTGTTAAAAATATGAAAATATTAATTATTATTATTTATTTACAAAATTATTATTTTTAAAAAAATTTTAATTTATTAATAATTATTTATTACATATTTTTAAATTAATTAAACATTAAAGTTTTTTTTAAATTTTCGTTTAAGGGAGGCTCCAATGGGTATGGCGCCCCCTTTATAATTTGTAGGGAGGCTCCAACCCCCATGGCGCCCCCTAACAAGTTATAAGGGAGGCTCCATCCCCCATGGCGCCTCCTTGTTAAAAAAATTAAAAAAAAACCCAAACTAGGGTAGATTGGAAAATAATTTGAAATGTTGGGTAGAATGGATATATTAGTGTGCAAAGGTGGTTATTTAGGTGAAAAATTCCCAATATTACTTTTGACAAATACGGTGTCTCGGGACATTGTAATCATCGTGACATGCATTATAGAGTATGGTAATCACATCATTTAGCTATTTAAATTAAATCCAATCAACTGATCACATCATTTTTTCTCAATTAGTAAAGATATTTTTTCAACTTTGTATGTCAAAAAATATAATTTGATCAACTCATTTATCTTTTTTAAATACGGTATGTATTTTAAGACCATTTATTTTGTGAAAATATTTGTTGTGATTCTATACAATATTTATTGTGAGTGATTCAAAAAATCCGTGGTAGAAAAATAGTAAACGCGTGTTGAGACCAGAAGTCACATTTAGTAGCTTTTTTTCCACGGTGGCAGTTGTTTCTGTGGTAGAAAATAGTAGACGCGTGTTGAGGTCAAAAGTTATACTTTATAGCTTTTTTTCCACGGTGGCGACGGTGGAAAAACTACATTAAACATGCACGTTGAAAACCAATACAAATGGAAAAGTTGAATTTTTTAATGTAATAAACTTCAAATAAATTCTCATTAATCATCTTTCCCACATATTTCTAAAGTAATTTTCTTAAAAAAAAAAAATAAGACGAGGAAGTATTGCTAAATGAATTGACGACTTTGTTAAATAAATAAATAAAAATCATTAAATCGGCAACCCTATATAAAGTTGAATTTTTAAATTTTAGTGTCAGTTTAATTTTTTTAATTAAAAAATAAATTATATAAAAATTTAAGTAAAAAATAATATTAGTATTTAATTTAAATTATTTTTAACATTAATAATAAAGACGACTGAGTTGGTTATATCGACCACCGGTTTCACATCTCTTAATTACTCTAATTTACGTTCGCGTTTAATTTATCTTAGATGTTTAAAAATTGGAGAGACTTTTTTAAATCTAAATGTCTTATAAAGAGGAATTATAGTCAATGAGTCAATTGAAGAGACTTTTCTAAATCTAAATGCCGTACAAGGAGGAATTATAATCAATGCGTCTCACTTGATTGACGTCGTTGTCAAACACCAGTTTGAATCAAACATGAGCGTAACGAGTTAGGATAATTAGAGAATGTGAAATCTGATAGGACCGACTTGATGGTTTTTAATAATGTTTAAAATATTATATAAAATTAATTTTAATTTAATATTAATTTTTTATTTAATTTTTTATATAATTTATTTTTAATTAAAAAAACAATGCATTCACGTGCCAAATGAATCAGCACTAGCACTTGAAAATTTAATATTGTTACTAATTGAATTCGCAATACTATATACAATCATCCATTCAATTTGTCACGCCTCTTATTTCTTAAATGAAAGACGTCAAATTATTTGACAAATTTCTCTTCGAGCCAATTTTTTTATTTATTTAAAAGTGAATTACTTTGAAAGTTACGTGGAAATCATGCTTGTAGAAATTTAGTGACAGAGAAATTATGACATAAAGACATAAGAGTGAAAAAGATAGCACATAACTAGGGTCCATGAACAATTGTGAAATAATTCTCCACTTGATTTCATCATCAACATCAAATTTCAAGTCATTCATATATGCCATTTAAGTAAGATAATTTGTTTTGAAGTGGAAAAAATTATCACAATTTAACTTTGTTTAATCATGAAAGACTCCCAATTTTTAAGTTATTTTTATTTCTTTGAAATTTTTGAAATTTCACTTTGAAATTGTTTGTGATTGTATTTTTGTGTTAAATATGATCACACATGTTATATATTTACATGCAAAATAAGTAAACACAATAGGTAATAACATAATTTACAATTATGACTAATTGATGCAAATTAATACTAATTGATTTGTAACTGATTCTCAACACTCCCCCTCAAGTCAGATCGTATATATTGTATGATCTGAACTTGTTACCGATATAATTCACTTGATAACTCTTAAGAGACTTGGTAAACATATCAACCAATTGATCTTCAGATTTGACGAACTTTGTGGTTATTTCTCCTGACAATACTTTTTCTCTTACATAATGACAATCTATTTCTATGTGCTTGGTCTGTTCATGGAAAATCATATTGGATGCAATGTGAAGTGCCGTTTATTGTCGCATATGAGTCTTGTGTCCTGAAGGTCTCCCAACCTAAGTTTTGAGAGTAAATTCTTAAGCCACGCAAGTTCCTTTGATGTTGCTGCCATAACACGATATTCAGCTTTAGCACTAGATAATGCAAGTGTGTTTTGTTTCTTACACCTCCATGAGATCATATTTTCCTCCAATAAGAATAAAATATTCGGAAGCAGATCTCCTATCCGACGGTGATCCTGCCTAATATGCATATGAATAACACATGATTTTAACATCACCATTATCTTCATTTAATAAGCCTATTTCTGGTGCATTTTTTATATATCTGAGAATTCGAATAACTACATTCCAATGAGTATCATAAGGAGAATTCAGAAATTGGCTCACAATGTTCACTGCAAAAGTAATATTCGGTCTGGTGACGGTAAGATAATTGAGTCTACATACTAGACGTCGATATCTTCCTGGGTCTTTCAACAGCTCCCCCTGATCCGAAAGATGCTTGACGTTAGGGTCCATAAGAGTATCAATTGGACGACAATCAAGCATACCATTTTCATTGAGGATGTGTAATGCATACTTACATTGGTTAATTACAATGTCTGATGAGGACTGAGCAACTTCAATACCTAAGAAGTATCTGAGTGGACTCAACTCTTTTGTCTAAAAGTTGTTGAAAAGATGAGTTGTAAGTCGTTGAATATCCTTTGTATCATCTCAAGTGATAACAATGTCATCAACATAGACCAAAAGAAAGATGTGTTGACCGATCGGAGAATGAAGGAAGAAAACCGAGTGATCTGATTCACATTTAGTCATACCAAATTGTATTAAGGTAAAGTTGAAGTGACCAAACCAAGCACGTGAAGACTGTTTCAGCCCATAAAGAGACCGACGAAGCCGACAAACAAGTCTAGAATTGCCAGGAACGGTAAAACCTAGAGGTTGGTCCATATATACTTCCTCATCTAATATTCCATGTAAAAAGGAGTTTTTAATGTCTAAATGATGAAGCGGACAATGATTAATAACATCCATTGCAAGGAAGAAACAGACTGAACTAATCTTGTCCACTGGAGAAAAAGTTTCACCATAATAAAGGCCAAATATCTGTGTATTAACCTTTGGCTGTATAAACCCAAATATCTGGCTACCAAACGAACTTTGAAACGGTTGATCTGGCCATCCGGTCCAACCTTCACTGTATAAACCCGTCGACATCCTACTGCAATTTTGTCGGAAGGTAAAGTAATAATATCCCAAGTGTTATTTGAATTCAATGCAACCATTTCTTCTGACACCAACTGGGATTAGTCATAGCCTCACATGTAGACTTATGAATAGACACAAAATCCAAAGCAGGCACAAAAGACACATAGGAAGTAGAAAGACGGTCATAATTTAGAACACATGCATATTTATGATTTGGAGTATGAGATCAAATACCTTTTCGTAATGCTATTGGGAGGTCAAGTTCAGGTGACGTAGCTGGAGGAACATTTCGAGCAGAAGATGGTATTGGTGGATTAATATCATTTCTAACTTCTGATGGACGGGGTTTCTGTCGTTGGTAGACCTGCAATGGAGGTTTAATGGGTGTGGGGATGATAGAAGGGGCATCTTGAGCATCTAAGTTACAAGCCTCATCAGGTGACATAGAGGCAGAGAAAAATGGGGAACCTTCAAAGAATGTAACATCAAAGGAAACAATGTACCGTTGAAATTGAGGACAAAAACAATGATATCATTTTTTATACGTGAGTAGCCTAGAAAAATATATTTTAGAGATTTGGCAGAGAGTTTGTATTTACCTGGACTAAGATCATGAAAAAAGCATGTGCAACCAAAGACGCGAAGTGGAATGGGGTAGAGGTCATGTTGTGGATTCAAGATAGAGTATGGAATCTGATCTTAAAGAACCAATGAAGGCATTCGGTTGATAAGGTGATAGACTGTGAGGAGAGCATCACCCCCAAAAACGAGAAGGTACATTGTAGTGAAGTAAAATAGTATGTGTGGTTTCAACTAAATGACACTTCTTCCATTCAGCAACACCGTTTTGTTGTGGTGTATGAGCACATGATGATTGGTGAATAATTTCCTGTGATGTTAAAAAAGATTGAAACTGAGATGACATATATTCAAAAACATTATCAGTGCGTAAAATTTTAATGGAAGTGTTAAACTGGTTTTTAATATCAGTATAAAACTCTTGGAATATAAGGAAAACATCTGAACGATTTTTCATTAGAAATAACCAAGTACGTCGTGATAAATCATCGATGAAAGTTACAAAATAGTAACATCATAAGGTAGACTTCACATGGCTAGGACCCTAAATATCAAAATGAACTAAAGCAAAAAGTGATGTAACACTTTTATTTACTCGTTGACAGTAAGTGTAACACTCTTTTTCTACCCCACAAATATAATGGCAAATCAATCACATTTATCAGAGTAAAATATTAAACACAATAAAAATCACCTCAAATAGGGTACATTTCTCAATAACTCAAATAAAAGTCAATGCTCCGTAAGCGACGGGTTTTCTCAAAATTACTCAAAAGTGCTCAATTGGCAGCGGAACTCGAAAATCAAAATTCAAAATTTTCTTTTCACCGCAAGGAATTCAACAGAGCAAAAACTCAATAAAATATAGTTTGACTCAAAGACCCCAATCCAATGTTACACTATCAGAGCAAGACCCTTTAAGTCAACCAAAAGTCAAAAACTCCAAAAGGTCCTCGACGGCATCCACGGCTAAACCTGGTCATCTGCACGTTATCCATATGGAAGCAACATTCAAACAGGCAGGGTAAGTAAAACGATTTATAATAATAAATATAAGAATCAATATATACAATAGTGTCATTTTCATATCTAACATCATCATAATCATCAAGGAACATCAAAAGCCACAACATCATAAATTACACCAAATTGTCATACAAGTGCAAATGCAACAAGACTCGTGCATGTGGTACCAATTCAACAAAATTCGATGGAGACTGGGCGATCAATCCTCCATAGATCCCCATCAATAGGATCGATTCTACACAAGAACCGGAGCATAACAAAACACTTCACACCCGCACAATGGGATTGAAGCCACAAGAATCAAACACTAGACCGAAGTCCGGAATGCATATGAATTCATGATGCACACGTCAATATCATTCTCATAATAATCTCATTAGATGCATCATCATTCATCAAAATAATCATAAGAATCACGTCATCATAGAATCATCAAAACCTCATGGAATCAACGTCACAAATCATCACAGTTCCTCATGGGGATTCATCATGCAATCATGTATTAATATCATAAGAATCACAATTATACTCATGGGTACTCATCATACAGTCATGTATTAATCACATAGGAATCACAGCTATACTCATAGTAATTCATCATACATTCATTTAATCACATAGGAATCACAATTATACTCATGGTAACTCATCAGGAAAATTACAGCATCAAAACATCAAGACATCACTGAACCAGAACATAATTCGCGAAACTCTGCTACGTTCGCTGGCAAGTTCGCCGTACGAGTCTGGGGTGAATGTTCGTCGTGTGAAGCATCACTCACTGTGCGAACTCGCGATTACAGCAAATTGTTGTTATGCACCAGTAGCAAAACCAACCCAAAGGTACCTACGATTTCCTTCCCTAATTTCCCAAAAACATCCCTAAATCATTCCTAAGGTATTACGACGATAAAGGCACAAAATGTATGACTTATTAGGCCAATCCCGTATCCTATTTACGCCTCCAATTCCCATAATTTCTTACAAATACCGCACAATCATTAAAGTTCTCACAATCACTTACCCTATACGGTTAAACAACCTCAACAACGGATTTGGCCACGAAGGCCTAATTTCGCTTACTCTCAAATCAGCCTCTAACCTATCAAACCATCAGTTCAAATCTCTTAAACTCATTAAAATCACCAGAAAGACAACAACAATTCAATACTCAAATCCCTAAACCCTTAAATCGTCTTTAAATACATTGAATCACATATTGAAAACAATGAAGGCAATACTCCCCATACCTTAATTACCGACTCTAAGTCTTTCTCATTGATTCTTGGAAACCTCATGAAGCTTTGCCTCAATCCTCTTCCTCAGAGCGCTGGCCTCTATTTCTTCCCTTTTCACGGTCTAACAAGAATAAATCCTAATTTCCTCAAAATTCCTTTTTGTTAAACCTAACTTTGGGCCTTAAAATGGGCTTTCCAATTTCACCCTCACTAACTCCTCCTCAAAAGTCCACTTTGCCCTCAATTCACTTATATTTATTTAAATCAATAATAATACCAATATATTCATATTATATACTATTATTTAAATATATAACTCAAAATCCATAATTCTCAATATTCACACCAACCACCAAAAATACGAATATTCATATTTAAATAAATTAAATAAATATTCCAATAACTTTGGGGTGTTACAACTCTCCCCCGCTTAAAAGAATTTTCTCCCTCGAAAATTACCTCAAGGAAACAGAGTCGGATACGACTCTCTCATCCGATCCTCATGCTCCCAAGTCATGCTCCCTCCAGCTGGTCCTTCCCAAACTACCTTTACCAAGGAAATCTCTTTACCCCGCAACTGCTTCACCTCTCTTTTATCAATTCGTACTGGAAATGCCGCTACAGTCAAATTATCCCTTCTGGAATGTACTTCCTCAACTAAGACACATGAAACACATCACACAAATTTGCAAGCGACGACAGTAAAGCAATCCGGTATGCTACTCCTCCCACCTTCTGCAAAATCTGATATAGACCAACAAAATGCAGTGTGAGCTTTTGAGACTTCAAAGCTCGGCCAACACCAATTACCGGCGTAACTCTCAAACACATGTGATCTCCCTCTTGAAACTCAAGTGCTTTACTCCTCTTGTCATGGTAACTCTTCTGACGACTCAGCGAAAATTTCATCTTTTCTTGGATCCTCTTGATCTTTTCAGTCGTCTGGTGAACAATCTTAGGTCCGAGCATAACACTCTCGCCTGACTCATACCAACACAAAGGAGTCCTACATCTCCCACCATACAATGCCTCATACGGTGCCATTCCAATACTAGAATGATAACTGTTGTTGTAGGTAAACTCAATCAACAACAAATGACTATCCCACGACCCACCTTGATCCAACACATAAGCTCTCAGCAAATCCTCTAAAGAATGGATAGTTCTCTCTATGTGTCCATCCGTCTGCAGACGATAGGCAGAAATTAATCTCAACATGGTACCTAAAGCGTATTGCAAACTCTTCCAGAATCTCGATGTAAATCTCGGATCTCCATCTGACACAATACTCGACGGTATCCCATACAACTTCACAATTTCCTCAATATACATCTCAGCTAGCTTCAGCATAGAACGATTAATCCTCATTGGTAAGAAATGAGTTGATTTAGTCAATCTATCCACAACCACCCAATTAGAATCATTCCTCTTCACAATCTTTGGCAAACCCGACACAAAATCCATGGAAATACTATCCTATTTCCACTCTGGAATATTCAACGGTTGCATCATACCCAACGGTCTTTGATGTTCAATCTTAGACTTCTGGCAAGTCTAACCAACATACACAAACTCAGCCACTTCTTTCTTCATCCCTGGCCACCAAAACAATTTCCTCAAATCCTGGTACCTCTTTGTAGCACCGGGATGGATACTCAATCTACTTCGATGTCCTTCCTCAAAAATACTCTTTTTCAACTCAACAATATCTGGAACACAAACTTTATCACGACATCTCATGATACCATTTTCATTAATCTAAAAATTAGCTCTTCGACTTTGATTCATCAAATTCAACCAATCTACCAACTAAAATCATATTTCTGACCTTCTCGAATCTCATTAAGAATACCACTAGTAAGCTTCAACAAACCAAGCTTAACTCCATAAGAAGTCTCTTCACAAACCAAACTCATATCACGAAATTGCTCAATCAGTTCTAACTCTTTTACCATCATCATCGATATATGAGAAGATTAACTACTCCATGCATCAGCTACCAAGCTTGCTTTATCCGAATGGTAATTCAAACCAAAACCATAATCCTTCAGAAGTCCCAATCATCTCCTTTGCCTCGCATTCAATTATTTTTGATCAAAGAAATACTTCAAACTCGTATGACCACTAAACATCTCAAATCTCGAACCAAACAAATAATGCCTCCAAAGCTTCGACACAAACACAACAACAACCAATTCTAAATCCTGCGTTAGATAATTCCTCTCATGCACTTTAAGTTGCCTTGAAGCATAAGCTAAAACTTGTTGATGTTGCATTGACACACCTCCCCATCCCATCAACGAAGCATCACAGTATACAACAATAGTTCTGCCAGATTCGACAAAATCAAAACATGAGTTGTTGTCAGCCTTCTCAAAAGCTCTTGAAACTTTCTTCACACTTTGCATCCAAAACAAAAGCTTGAACCTTCCTAGTCCACTGCGTCAATGGAAAAGATAACTTGGAAAAATCCTTCAATGAATTTTCGATAATAATCAGCCAACCCAAGAAAACTTCTAATCTCAAAACATGTTTTGGAGCTTCCTATTGCGATACAGCTTCAACCTTCGACATATCAACCGCAATAACTCTACTCGAGATCACATGACTAAGGAAACTCACTTCCTGCAACTAAAACTCACACTTTGACAGTTTTGCATACAACTGCTTCTCTTTCAACGCTGATAACACAATTTTCAGATGCTCAGCATAACCCTCTTTACTCTTCGAATATATCAAAATATCATCAATGAACACAACCACAAATTTGTCCAAATAAGGATGAAAAATCATGTTCATATACTCCATAAATACACATGGTGCATTAGTCACACCAAATGGCATCACGAAATACTCATAATGTCCATACCCTATTCTAAAAGCAGTCTTCTGAATATCTTCAGCCTTCACACGAATCTGATGATACACAAATCTCAAATTTATCTTACTGAACACATTTGCAACAGCCAACTGATTCATCAAATCATCAATCCTTGGAAGTGGATACTTATTCTTGATAGTCACCTTGTTCAATTGTCTATAATCCATACAAAGCCTCACAGAACCTTCTTTCTTCTTAACTAACAAAATTGGTGCACCCCACGATGACACACTCGAACAAAAGAACCTCTCCTCAAGCAGATCTTCAAGTTGATTTTTCAACTTCTTCGATTCCGGTGTGGACATACGATATGGAGCCATCGCTACCAAACTAGTCCCAGGAACTAGGTCGATCGTAAACTCCACTTCACATTCCGGCGGTAAATCATTTATTTCATCAGGAAGAACTTTCGGATAATCACAAATAATTGGCACACCACCAACTTCCCCCACTTTATTAACACTCAAAGTTTCCATCAAAATAAACATCTCAGCACCATCCTGCACCGACTCACCAAAACAATCTGTAAGCACTTAGCTTAACTCAAAACAATTCACTGCACACGCCATCTAAGCTTGCAAGACACGTCTATCCCATCCAACATGATCCCGTCTACTATCAACAAGATATTAAGGGTGGTCAGTTCCTCAATTTTTCAATAGACAGGTAAAAATCATGATGGGGGCATAAACCATCTTTACTAAACTAAAATAGCATTCAACAACACACTGAGTCACCACTCCACACTTGAAGCATCTTGGAGAAGCACGGGCTTCTCCCCCACTTGTTTCAATCTCAATCCTACAAACAAAGGTTAGAAAACAAATGTGTACCGATAGTGTTTTCACACACATGTCACATACTAGGGAACAAATAACATTAGACAACTTGGCCGACGGACCGACCTACTCTAATACCACTAATGTAACACCCTTTTCTACCCCACAAATGTAATGACAAATCAATCACATTTATCAGAGTAAAATATTAAACACAATAAAAATCACCTCAAAGGGCGTACATTTCTCAATAACTCAAATAAAGGTCAATGCTCCGTAAGCAACAGGTTTTCTCAAAATTACTCAAAAGTGCTCAATTGGCAGCGGAACTCGAAAATCAAAATTCAAAGTTTTCTTTTCACCGCAAAGAATTCAATATAGAAAAAACTCAATAAAATGTAGTTTGACTCAAAGACCCCAACCCGATGTTACACTATCAGAGCAAGACTCTCTAAGTCAACCAAAAGTTAAAAACTCCAAAAGGTCCTCGACGACATCCACGGCTAAACCTGGTCATCTGCACGTTACCCATGTGGAAGCAACATTCAAACAGGCAGGGTGAGTAAAACAATTAATAATAATAAATATAAGAATCAATATATACAATAGTGTCATTTTCATATCTAACATCATCAGAATCATCAAGGAACATCAAAAGCCACAACATCATAAATTACACCAAATTGTCATACAAGTGCAAATGCAACAAGACTCATGCATATGGTACCAATTCAACAAAATTCGATGGAGACTGGGTGATCAACCCTCCATAGATCCCCCATCAATAGGATCGATTCTACACAAGAACCGGAGCATAACAAAATATTTCACATACGCACAATGGGACTGAAGCCACAAGAACCAAATACTAGACCGAAGTCTGGAATGCATATGAATGCATGATGCACACGTCAATATCATCCTCATAATAATCTCATTAGATGCATCATCATTCATCAAAATAATCATAAGAATCACGTCATCATAAATCATCAAAACCTCATGGAATCAACGTCACAAATCATCACAGTTTCTCATGGGGATTCATCATGCAATCATGTATTAATCTCATAAGCATGACAATTATACTCATGGGTACTCATCATACGGTCATGTATTAATCACATAGGAATCACATCTATACTCATAGTAATTCATCATACATTCATTTAATCACATAGGAATCACAATTATACTCATGGTAAATCATCAGGAAAATCACAGCATCAAAACATCAAGACATCACTGAACCAGAACATAATTCGCGAAACTCGGCTACATTCGCTGGCAAGTTCGTCGTGCGAGTCTGGGGTGAATCTTCGTCATGGGAACTCGCGATTACAGCAAATCGCTGTTACGCACCAGTAGCAAAACCAGCCCAAAGATCCCTATGATTCCCTTCCCCAATTCCCCAAAAACATCCCTAAATCATTCCTAAGGTATTACGGCGATAAAGGAACAAAATCTACGACTTATTAGGCCAATCCCGTATCCTATTTACGCCTCCAATTCCCATAATTTCTTACAAATACCCCACAGTCATTAAAGTTCTCACAATCACTTACCCTATACGGTTAAACAACCTCAACAACAGATTTGACCACGAAGGCCTAATTTCCCTTACTCTCAAATCAGCCTCAAACCTATCAGACCATCTGTTCAAATCTCTCAAACTCATTAAACTCACCAGAAAGGCAACAACAATTTAATACTCAAATTCCTAAACCCTTAAATCGGCTTTAAATACATTGAATCACATATTGAAAACAATGAAGGAAATACTCCTCATACCTTAATTGCCGACTCTAAGCCTTTCTCCTTGATTCTTGAAAATCTCTCGAAGCTTTGCCTCAATCCTCTTCCTCAGAGCTCTGGCCTCTATTTCTTCCCTTTTCACGGTCTAACAAGAATGAATCCTAATTCCCTCAAAATTCCTTTTTGTTAAACCTAAATTTGTGCCTTAAAATGGGCTTTCCAATTTCACCCTCACTAACTCCTTCTCAAAAGTCAACTTTGCCCTCAATTCACTTATATTTATTTAAATTAATAATAATACCAATATATTTATATTATATACTATTATTTAAATAAATAACTCAAAATCCATAATTCTCAATATTCACACCAACCACCGAAAATCACCAAAAATACGAATATTCATATTTAAATAAATTAAATAAATATTTCAATAAATATGGGGTGTTACAGTAAGTACTACGAGTATGTTTGCCTAATTGACACGACTGACACTCAAAAGATGAAAGCCTAGAAAAACCAAGAACTAAAAGAAGCATTTTATTAAGACTAGGGTGACCCAAACGTTGATGTGTAAGGTCTTGAGAATCAATCGAACCACATGCCACCGACGGAGATAGATGATATAATTCTCCAGATTCACTCCCTGCTCCAATTGTCCATCTTGTACATCGATCCTAGACATGGACAGAATTATCATTAAAAATGACTGAATAATCAAGAGTACGAGTAAGCTTTTGAACAAATGTCAGATTAAAAGGACAACCAGGAATGTAAAAAACAGACTTTGAAGACAGGTTTGAAAGTGGGTGTGCCTGACTAAGGTCTTGAACTTTGATTTTAGAACCATCAGCCACGGTGACAAAAGGCAAAGAATCAGAATAAGACAAGTGAGATAAAAGAGATTTATTACCAGTCATATGATCAGAGGAACCAGAATCAAGGACCAAAGGACCAAGAAAATATGTAGATACAAAGGCTACAGGATTACCCGACTGAGCAACAACGGCAAATGATGATGGTTGATGGGTTGCTTTGAATTGGAGAAAATCATTATAGTCAGCAGCGGGAACATTAATGTCTTTAATGTTGTCTGGTTGAGCAGCAGTAGCGACCCTTGGTTGTCGTTGTTGTTCTCTTGCCCTTGTACGACAATCAGCTTTAATGTGACTATAACGATTGCAATAGTTATAACTAATACCATGATGTTGTCCACCCCGTCCTCTGATTCGTCCACCGCGACCATGATAGTGGGAAGTAAGAGCAGATGATTCAGTGGGAGATGAAGTGGAGACTAGTCCAAATGCGTGAGGTGTAGCCAAACGCAACAGTTGTTCACTAACGACTTCATAGTTAAGAATATTGAATCTTGATAAAATCTGGTTCCGGACGGAATCAAGCTCTGATGGTAGTCCAGCAAGTACCACTATCATAAAATACTTACTTTGTTGTTCATCATAAGTTGTTGGGTCTTTGGTAAAGGGCATTAGGATTGTAAAATTTTCCTTTAACGCATCAATCTTACTCAAATAGGCTTGCATATCCATATTTTCCAATTTTAAAGAGTTGAGTTTGGTGATGACACTGTAAAGATTGTGAACATCATTGAAGAACACTTTCTTAGCTTTTTCTCAAACCTCATAGCAAGTGTAAAGGTTTGGTATTGTGCTTGGAAATTAGTTGGTATAAAAAACCATAACATAGTGCACAGAAAAACATTTGTTTGTTTCCACTTATCACGTTTGGCGGCGGAAATATTTTCTGATTTTGTAGTTAAGTGATGTTCATGTCCTTGACCATGAAACCACATTTTGACAGCATCAGTCCATATATTATAGTTGGCTACTCTGGTGAGTTTCTCACGCAGGATAAGTGGAACCTTTGCAAAAGTGGTGGAATCGATATCTCTCATGATTTTTGGTTGCTTGAATGGAAAAACCGAGAGCAGATCTTGAAAGAGCACAGGAAAGCGGCGTCGGCGACGAAAACAGCTACGGCAAGGGCGACAGGGCGCGCTGTCACGCGGGGATGGAAGGGCAGCGGTGAGATCCACGCGCAGGCGGCATGAGGGCGAGTCGTAAGGCGGATCGCGGCGACGATTTTGGGTACCGATCGATCGGAAGGAAATGATGTCGGCGGTATGGTTACTTCACCAAAAAATTCGTCGGGAGCGGTGGTGCGCTCGTGCAGTGTCGTGAATAGCCGAATTTTTTGCGGAAACGAAAAAAAATTCTAGAAGACATTGGGTTAGCCAACTCTAGATACCATGTTGTGATTGTATTTCGGTGTGTCAAATATGATCACACATGTTATATATTTATATATGCAAAATAGGTATACGCAATAGGTAATAACATAATTTACATTTATGATTAATTAAATGCAAATCAATACTAATTAATTTGTAATCGAATCTCAACACATACTATTGATTTGTAACGATTCTCAACAGGTACCTATTGATAACAAATTAAAGGTTAATATTATGCTAAGTCACATAATAATGAAGCCAAAACATAGAAAGCAACATATATCGGTTGAGACAATAACAATAAATTATGTTTCTTGATCAATCAGTTTCAAATTACATAAAATTCTATCTTTATCTTCATCTCTATCTCTCCCAAACAAGCAATCCATAAAAACCAAGAAACTTATCATACATTAAGCACTTAAAAAAATCAAATAAGCTAAGAACAAAAAAAACACTACATAACCACCAAATTATGCAGTAGTAGAATCGGTTACTTTTCTCCAAAGCCTATACAATGATCAAAGCAACTATCACCTTATTAGCCATAAGCACTTCTTACTTGTTACTTCTAGCTACTCCAACCAAGAATTCTACCTATTATCATTCTCTCTTTATATCAAATTCTTTATCAGATAATGTTTCGATATCCAACAACCTTGAAATTCTCACACATAGGCCTCACATAGCAGGTTCTGAAGCCAACAATGAAGCTGCAGCTTATGTTGTCTCAGTACTTACTTCATGTAACATACTTTCCCGTGTAACATCCTATGATGTTGCTCTTACATATCCTGTTTCTCGTTCATTGGTCTTGACAAAATCATCTTCAGAATCTTCTTCCGTTAGCTTTAACCTTAGTCAACAAGTTTATGAAGGTGATCCTTACGCTGATGTGGCCGATGAAGTTGCCCCGACATTCCATGCATATGCTAAGTCAGGTACTACTAAAATAACGTTCTTGAGTAATTTTGAATTCTGTTATTTGAGATTACAAAATCAAACTCTTACCACTAAACTAACAAGGTACGGCTGTTGGTTCTGTGGTTTACGCAAACTATGGAAGGGTGGAGGACTATTTGAAACTCAAAGAAATAGGAATCAATGTTTCAAACACGGTTGTTTTGGCAAAGTATGGAAAGATCTTTAGAGGAGACATTGTGAAGAATGCATATGATGAAGGTGCTATAGGAGTTGTGATATATTCGGATAAAAAGGACTATGGCGGCGGTGGTGGTGGAACAAAGTGGTTTCCTGATGAAAAATGGTTGCCACCAAGCGGCGTTCAGGTTGGGAGTGTTTATGGTGGGACTGGAGATCCTACAACACCTGGTTGGGCTAGTAGTGGCACGTGCGAGAGAATATCAAAAGATGAAGTTGAGAAAAGTGGTGATCTTCCTTTGATACCTTCATTGCCGGTGTCGGGTGAAGACGGAGAAAAGATAATTAGGTCAATTGGTGGTCCTGTTGCTGAAGATGATTGGCAGGGAAGTAAAGATGCACCTACTTATAGGGTTGGACCGGGACCAGGGATTCTCAATCTCAGTTACACGGTATCGTATAAGTGCTTATATATCCGCTCATTAAATTCCTATTGAGTAATGTTTTTTTTTAAGGAATTTGGATATTGGTTTTTAGGGGCAGGATGTTATAGCAAGAATTCAGAATGTGATTGGTGTGATTGAAGGAACAGAAGAGCCTGACAGGTATGAAAAAATTCCTCCTTTATGGTTTGAATCATTCAATGGCAATGAAATGTGATGATGCGGCTTAAGATTAAGAACTATAGAAAATTCATTCTTGTTTTCAATGAAAACTTCTACTTAGTAACTTTTGCAACTTTTTTGTAGATTTGTGATCTTAGGTAACCATAGAGATGCATGGACTTTTGGAGCAGTTGATCCTAATAGTGGCACGGCAACACTACTTGAGGTAACAATGGCTTTCTACACATGGTTTTGTCTATGACTATAATCTTGATGCACTTTTCACACATTAAACCATTGAAAAATCATCTTGTCCGTGATTTTTAAGGCGGGAAAACCGAACCGTTGACATGTATATGGTTCGCCCGAAACTAAATTGGTATAAAAGTTCAGTGTTTTGAACCAAACCATAACTATCTTTACACAAAACCAAATAGAATAAACCAAAAATCAAACCAATTCACAACAAAAATAATTGATTTATGAGGGATGGTTCACGAACTGAACCGACTTAGTTTAGTTTAATTCATGAATTGTCAGTCACTAGTCTCTTTTCGGTGCGGTTTTTTTCAACGGTCCTAGTTATAGTTGAAGACAAATTTGACAACCATGATTAATCATCAAAGAGTAAGAAAAAAGTGACATGTGAAATGAAAATTCAGGTAGCACAAAGATTAGGGAAGCTTCAGGAAAGAGGGTGGAAGCCTAGAAGAACAATCATATTATGCAATTGGGATGCTGAGGAATATGGTCTAGTAATAATTTTTTTCTTTCTCATTCTTTTCTATATTTCTTGCACTCAAATTTTCAAAATTTGACACACATTCATTTCTTACAGATTGGATCAACAGAATGGGTAGAAGAGAATAGAGAAATTCTTACTTCAAGAGCAGTTGCTTACTTGAATGTTGACTGTGCAGTAGCTGGACCAGGGTTCCATGTCAGTGCTACTCCACAGCTTGATGAATTGATCAAAAAAGCTATTCAGAAAGTATGGCAAAAAAAGTTCAATAAAAAACATCTTGAATTATCTCATTTCTTAACCAACACTTGTGTCAATGATGAGTTTATTTTTTCTTTTGCAGGTGAAAGATCCGAATAACTCATCTCAGAGCATCTATGATTCTTTAACTAGCTCTGGTAGCTCTCCTCTGGTAAATTACTTGTTGTGCAAGTAACTAGTTAACTAACTTTGCTATAACGTGTTTGTAAGCTCAAATCATGAATGAATATTTATAAAGTTTGTAACCAATTTGATTCTTCATCTTTATATGTGTGATTACGAAGTTCTAATACGCTTATTTAAAAGTTTGGAAGGTTAGGAGGTGGAGGATCAGATTATAAAGCTTTTCTACAACATGTGGGAATTCCAGCAACTGATATGTCCTTTGGAGAATGTAAAACACAAATTTAATTTTTTTAATCATATCAATAATTTCATTTTTTTCTATACACAGAATTTTGATTTGTCACCAACAATATGAAGAAAAAAAATATATTTCAAATATGTTGCAGGGTATCCAGTATACCATTCACTATATGATGATTTCGTCTGGATGAAAAAATTTGGTGATCCTATGTTTCAAAGACATGTTGCAGGTTGGTATTTGAGACTAGTGATATCTAAAATTTAGTTTTGGGTGTTTTAGTTACCCTAATAAATTGTTTATGTTATGGAAAACAGCTGCAAGTGTTTGGGGTCTAGTAGCACTTTGGCTAGCAGATGAGGAATTCTTACCTTTTAATTATTTATCATATGCTAGGGAGCTTAAGGTGATTTGATTAAACATTTGTAGTCACAAATACCATTTTCATTAAATTTGAGAGAATCAAAATATACTTACATCAAAATTTTGAATGTTAGCTTAACATGGAGGAACTGGAGAATGAGATTTCAAATAAGGATATAAATTTGTCTCCTATGTATAAGTCTATCATGGAGCTTAAAAAAGCAGCAACCAAGATAAATAACCAAATAGAGGTATGTCGTTTGAGTAACTTTAAACCTTAACATAATTATTATACAACTCAATGTGGAGATAGAATGTTAAAATGTGTTTTTTCAGAAACTTGAAGCAAGTGAAAATTGGAGAACATGGAAGATGGAGCATTTGAAAGTGAGGGAACTAAATGATAGACTGATGATGGCTGAGCGTGCATTTACTGACAGAGATGGTCTCTCTGGAATGCAATGGCATAAACATTTGGTACCTCTTTTTTAGGGACTTTTCTTTATCCTAAAAAGCAAACATTTTATTGAAAAGTTACGAAAACTTCAACTTAATTTCTTTTTCCTCTGTTTTTCAGATCTATGGACCATCTAAACATAATGGCTATGGCTCTCAAACATTCCCTGGAATTGGTGATGCTGTACAAATGGCTAAAAAACTACGTACTGCAGAATCATGGCGTCAAGTACAACACGAAGTTTGGAGAGTTGCAAGAGTCATCAGACATGCTTCGTTAGTTCTTTCGGGTCAACTAACATGAATATTATTTTACCTATATGGTTTCCATTGACAGCACAACAATAAATATAATGGATGATGAATAAATATTTCATAACTTGCAATTTCATAGACTAGTTGCAATTTAATTGCTCTCATGCACGATACAAGGCTGTCAACTAGTAAACCTCTTGTCCAAATCGGGTTTTTTTTTATCTTCAACATATTTGTAAGACTTGTGAGAATTACAAATCTAGACAATCTGCAAAAAAATAATTAACATATCGGCTTCCTACTATCAAGCAATCTGAATATATCATTCACAGAATTATCGGACAAATGGATGATCATGTGTTCGGAAATCGGTTGAAAAACCTCATTCATTTGAGCCAATCCATACTCAATTGTTGAACATGTTCTTACATTCATCTGAGCCAACCTATACTCAATTTTTGAGCATGCTGTTATATAGAAATCTTACTAATCATCCAACACAGAAAACAAAGGTAAGCCATGGAAGGATGAGAAATGAAATAGAAAAAAGGACATAGGAATTAAAAATAGACACGCAACTAACAACGATCTGTATTTATGGATGAGAGAAACTTTCCTTGTTATCACTAATGGTTACATGAAGTGAACAATTGTAATAAACTAATTAGAGCCACAAAACTAGGAACATCTTAAGAAAACAGGTAATTTACCTTCAAGTGAAATCATCAGGCCAGCCAAGAAGATACCTTCAAAGAAACTTGTGTGCTCTATCAAAAAGTGTATTTAAATAAATAAAACACAAGATAATCTTGCCTACTACTGGCATCATCAACACTCTAATCTTAACAAACTTATCTAATTCTCTATTAACAATACCTGCTGTACAGATCAAGGGTACATCAAAAATTTGGCAAAATCAAGGGAAGGGGGGCTATAATGAAGGTTTGATTGGTTAGTTCCTATAACTTACTTTATGTACAGTCAGTTCTAGCTACCAGGAATTGCTAATTATGTGCAACAATGCCAAGATGAACTTTAGTAATTTACTTCCAAACCTTGATGGCCCCATCTCTACCACTTGAAAGTAGAAGTCTCTGGTTTAACTTAACCGAAGCCACAGAAACTACAGAATCACGATGACAACCGGCAGAATCAGTAGCAGCAGCTGCAAGAATTGCCTTTGGTGTCAGCTTGGCTGCAAGAGGACGTCTCTTTGTCTCCTGTTCAAACAAGAGTAGAAGGTTAAATTTTTGTTGCTTATATTCTAAACAAGTTGGTAAGTTTAAGCCTTAAAGAAGAAACAAGCAATATCCAACAGCATTTAGATGGTAAAATAAATTTAACCAGTAAAAGTAAAACAATCACTGGAGTAACAGAAGATTTTGGCCATTGGAAAACATTGTACTGAAGAAAGTACAGATTCGTGTCAAACATTGATTTGATCCCACAGGCCACTCCCCCTTATTTCCGTTATCATTTTAGATTTAAGATAAATGAAATAACTTTTACAAAGAAATGCATAATGTAGAAATAACCTATTTAAAGCTGATTTAAAATGTGTAACATTCACACATCAATATTTTCTCTGTTTCTGTAATAATAGAAAACTTAAATGGAGGCTGGCTAAAATTTGAACTAGAAAAAAAACATGCATAAAAACTATTTAAGCAAATATTCATGATAGCTAGGTAAGTTTAATTTCTTGATTTGTCCAGCAAAGGAAACACTAACTGATTTCAGGCAGTTGGAACAGAAGTAACTTGGTGAAAATAAAAAGGAACTGTTTAGCTGATCCAACCAGAAGTGTACAATTTGACGCGTTCAAAACCAGCTATACCAACCATAATTTCATGTAATGTAACGGCCTATGCCACTATGCTGAATGAGAACCTCCCCCTCATCCCGAAAAAAGGCTGAATACAACAATAAGCTGAAACATAAATTACCTGTACAACTTGCACTCCAAAACTAGATTTTGTTTCGTAAAAGTCATCATTTCCAACTCCTTTTAGGCTTGGTCCACAAATGCAGTAGCTTCTGTCAGGACTGAAAAAAAGAAACAGTTCATAAAATAAATTCAATCAGACTATTTTCATAAGAAAAACAAGTAACCGGGATTAATGTTCAACACAAAACCTGTAATGATCCCATCGACGTATCTTTAAATCAGTGCCACCAGTCAATAAATCACCCCCTGGTAAGGGAAGTAGTGTGCGAATACCAGGAAGACGGGGAGGAGGTTCATTTAGCTCATCAACTCTATACTTGCGATTAACATTTCGTCTTGGATCTGACTGAGAAGTTGGCTTACTAGATGGTTTGGCCAAAGCCCAAGGCATATCGGACATTTCTGCATCGCTGTCATAATTGGCCATCCTCAGTACCTGCTTGTACAAGAAAATAATCAGAGTAATGTAAATATGAAATATCAACGTATTTCATGGGATTCAACATAGTTATGACAATCTGGCAAGAGGTTCATAATATAAGCATCATCAAACCAGCCCGTGATAAATTATCATTTATACAACACTTAAAGTGCTTGCATAAAAACGAAAGGTGGTAAAATTCAGTAAAAACACATATCCTCGGGATAAATAAAAATTTGAATTTAGACAGTATATTTGATAGAACTAGGGCTTGTTCTGGCACATATTGCTTTCACTTATTACTATAAACAATTATAATTACTCTATACCTGGTGGCAGCTAGCATTTTCTGCATTCCAAAGCGAAACTTCATTACATCCCGCGGCCACATAAACAAGGGGCCTAGTGGTTGAAGATAGAGAAGCATTTGAAGGAGGAAGGAATAAACAAATCTTTTCTATAGGACAAGCAGGAGAATACTTCCAAGAGTTTACAGGTACAAGAAATCTCAGATCCCAAAGTGTAATTACACCCCTGGACGACCCTGATACAAACCAGTTGGAACAAGATCCTGATGCTAGGGCCAAGGCATAGCCCTCCTCAGGAATAGCCTTTAGCGTCCACGAATTGGAATTTGATCTCGTATCCCATAGATGAATGCCACAGTTCTGGGTGCTATACATAATGCTATTATTATCTGTGGGGCAATTTAAAAGGCCAAGTATGGCACCTTCTTTAGTATCCTTTTTTGTGATATCAGCAATACCAGAGTACTTCTCAACAACATTTCCTAGACCTCTAGAGATATGATCAACAGAAAACATATGAATAAATCCATCAGATGCTCCAGCTATCACTTGCGCTGATCCTGGAAGCATTGCTACACATAATGCACGGCTTCCCTCTAGGTGGTAAGTTAGCTTTGACCTGAATGAAATGTCTTTTTCTAACCTTTTGGAATCCCAAATCTTGACTGTAGAGTCATCTGATGCACTCACAAAAAAGCTGTGATCATAAGAAACTGCTATGTTACTGACTGCTGAACGGTGCTCCTGGAGGTGTGCAACCAACACCCCACGCGGCCTCCACCCAGAATCAGGGATGGATGTCCGAGCAAAAGATTGAAATCCTGATAAATCAGCTTGGGCAGTAGCTTCTTCAAGTGAAATTGATGTACCTTTATTATTAGAAGATAGTCCCAAATCTTGAAATGGGCTATTGACAAAGGCTGTCTCACTTTCCTTGGGATCTGGTTCATGTACCACTCGGTGGAACTGTTTAGAACCATTACTGATATTAAAAGAACCTGAAAAAAGCTTGGGTGCTGGAACTGAATTGGCCAAATTAAAGGACTTACTAAGTGGATTAACCCAAGGCATTGCAGATGAACTAACACCCAGAGAATTCATTTGTAATGGAGAATCAGATGCTGCAGGAGGTATTCCCATTCCTCTCCTGTCCATACTGAAGGAGTATAAAGGTATGCCTTCTGATGGCTTGTCATATGTCAAACTGCTTACACCACTAAAGGTTGGTGACATAAATCCTGAAAACTGTAACTTCTCCAAGCATTGGGGATCACGATGTCCCCCCATATTGCTATCAGTATGCATAAAGGCCCCCATATCTCTTAATTTAGACTCAGCTTTGTCACAATCAGTTAACCCTGGCTGTTGGAGGGAAGTTCCAGTAGTTTGTTGAACCCCAGAACCTTGTTGCTTCTCAGCCCAGTTCTTTAACGATTCCAACTCATCCATTCCTTTTTTTAGTAAATCCATTTCCCATATTTTAGACTGTGATGAACTATACCATATCTTTCTCTGTCTTTCTAACATGTCCGAACTCCTGGAGCTCTCCAAGACTTCATAGAAAACCTGTCTAGAGACAGGAGGTTTTAAACATGACAAAAGAGCTTTCTCTGAAGCAAGAGACACAGGTTGTCTACGAAGGAAAGGTCGTATAACAGGAGCAAGGAAAACATAAGAATCCACTGCACCCAGGCTCTCGCTGCTAGCAGAAATGAAAGAGACAACTGATCTTCGTACCCATTCACTAGGATAGCACAATAAAGCAAAGGCACGCTCAATCATTTGAAGCAATATCCTCTTCCGGAAGAACCCATTTTTGCATAGAATAGTTAAACATTCTAAGGCTCTAACAATGACAGCTTCTGTCATGTCACTTAAAGCTTGCTCAATGTAAGGTAATAGATACTCCTCTACACTTCTTTGGCCCACAAAAAAGCAGACATAAACAATCTTTTCATAGAACACTGTTCTTAATTGCTCATCTCGGTCATTTAAGAAGGCAGGAAGGATAGGTAAGAGTGTGTCATTACTTTGTCTCACACCAAAAAAGTAGCAAAGTTTACCGATGTCCTGAAGAAGTGCTCTCCTAATATTCGGTGTTTGCTTTGGACCCATAACAAGTTCTTGAACAACCTCTGCAATTGATTTTCTCAGCTGCAGAAGCTGGACATCACTATTTATCATCTTCATTCTCCCAGATGCCTGAGTGGGTGATGTCAACGGCTTCTGTGGCAAACTCAGTTCATCGAGGACACCTGCCTCACTCAAGCTCATTGAGTGTATCAAGAATCCATAAGCAGTGAGTGCCAGCTTAGCTATATTGCTGGCATAGCATATCCTCACACTTTCCTCAGGGTCATCAGGAAGCATAGAAAGCATAGGAAGAATATACTCGGGAAATATCTTTGCATCACTGGGAGGAAAATCCCGCACTATGGGAAGAATGTCACACAAAGTCTCCAAAGCAGCGCAGCGCACAATTGCTGCTGAATCAGAAAGCATTACAATCACATATGGGATAACACGTTGCAAACGATCTTCATCATCAATATATAGGGCAGATGCCTTCAACAAGAGTACAGCTGCCCTCCTCAGGTGAGGCAACTTGACATTGCGTATGCAGGAGCACAGCAAAGAAGTTATCAAAACCATGCCTTCACATCTCATAGTATCATTTGGTAATGGTAGAAAAGGCGTTCCAAATGTATCTGACTGACTGTCATACTCAGACATCAATGAATTTAAGTCTTCCATAGTAATACTTTTCAAAAAGGGATGATCATTTCCTCGAAATGTATTGGAGATAGTTTGAAGCAGCTCACCAGGAGACTGCAAACTTTTTAGATTTTCAGGAAAGGTAGAATTTTGTGCATTTCCTATTACTTGCTGAGGACCGGATGGATTCTTATTATTATTTTTAGCATCCCTCAGTAGACCATTAATATCACCAAGAAGTTCATACTGCTCATGAACTAAACCTTTGCCTATGTCCTCTCTTTTCCTTTGTGTGTCCTTCATGAAACTCACGCTTTCTTTGGCAACCATCTCTTCCAAAAGCTCTCCAGAAGTTACACCTGCATCATCAGATGACTGCTTGTTCATCATTTGTTTAAGTATCTCCTGGAAAGCACTCTGGCATAGTAAAACCTACATAGATTGTTACCACATGATCAAGGTAAAATAAGCAAGTTACAGAAAACATCAAATAATCAATGGACAAGAATTATATTTCAGTAAACCCGTATACCCTCATATCAGAATGCAGAGGACTCCAGCAACGGTAAAAGTCATGCAGAAATGGTGAAAAATAGGTAGGGAATACAATTCCAGCATATTCCTTTAGATATATTTCAGCAGAGAATCGAGACTCTGGCTCTAACTGAATCATGTGTTGAATCATCTTACGGATTCCAATATCTGGTATCTGCACCCATAGAGAATACAGAGCTTAAAATATATAAAAAAAAGGGTCATGAGTATGTCTGGGAGGAATTCCCTCATGATGGAACCCTGAGAAGATGAAATAAGACAAACACACAAATAGAGTACTTTCTCAAGATGTTGACTTGGATCGTATTGCCCTCTGCGATACGCAAGAAGTTGAGACAGTTCAAATAGTGGTTGGCCCTCAAGGAAAAGTTCAGCAATTACACACCTGAGGAAGTAAAATAATATTTGCACCTTAGAAAAGTTGGAAGCCAAAAAATAAAAAATAAAACAATACTTAAAAAATAAGGTATGCCAGCAAACCACATTGGTTACTTTTCAAAAAAATAAATCTAGAGACTTCAGATTCGACAGAAAACTATATAATAATCAACTTAACAGTAAATTAAACATCATCATAATTACACAAGTATAATGCCTTGCAGCAATGATCTCTCACCCGACAGCAAATAAATCCATTGACGGCTTTAAGGGGGTATCATGTGCCATCTGCATCTCCCCTCCATTTTCATAAAATCTCTGACAGGAAAAATCCCCCCCAAAAAATGAAAGAAATAGAATTAGAAATATAATCGTGCTCCGTAAGAATGGTAGTGACACTGACACTGACCAGCAAGAAAACACGTAAGCAGTGACACGCAGCAAGGATTAATGTCAAGTCACAAATTGCATTTTATAAATTTTTAACAAACTAAAGAAGACAAAAAACATGTTCCCTAATGTTTCGATAAAGTTCAAAATGGTTAAATATACCCAAAAAAATATATTAAGTGGCTGTCTAAGAACAAGACAGATTTTTTTTCGTTAACCTCGATGTCTAACCTAAAGCCCAGATCAGTATTATTTATAAACATGTAAAACAAAAAATTAATAACCACTGGAGTCCCAGCTTAATCAAGTCTGCAAGGCTACTTGCTTAATTCTCAACTTAAATAAGCCTAACAGCAGAAGATTATGTGGTACACATTTCACTTGCATTTTTATACTGAAATTCACATCAACTAATAAAGGCAAATAGAAACCCAGAAATATTCTATGCAATAGTTTCACAAGATAACTTGTAGGAAACTTCAAACTCATTGATAGCACAAAAGCATCTTGGCTGAACCAACAAACTGAAAAAAGACAGATTGTACAAATAATCAAATAGTTATATGAAAGAAAAGGGATCCAACCTCAGGCGCCAGATAACAGAGTCTTCTTCCACCCGTGTCAAAGAAAAAAGAAAAATCGGATGGGTCATCATACGGAATGTAAGTGGGTTTGAAAGATGCAAAATCAGCAAGGTAAAGCCAATTTGAGGACGTAATTAGCACATTTTCACACTTGATATCACCTAAAATAAAGAATATGAATTCGCACAAATAACATCAATGTAATGCCAATCAAGAGCTAATAGATTCATCTCCACTCCATTCTCTCTTTTATAATTGTGTATATTTCAACTAAATCAAGGCTTACCATGACACACTCCCTTCTCGTGGCTCTGTTTTACAGCTAAAAGCACCTGTATATATTACCCCAAACCATAAAATAAAGAAGTCAACAAAAATACAAACTTTTATATGCAAAGAAAAAATGAAAGTGTACAAGTGAAGAAGACCTGAAAAGCCAACCATTTCTTCTCAACAAAACTAAGAAAAGGTCGAGTGCTTAATCGATCATGCAAATTATGGAAGAAATACTGCCTCAAAAGATAAGCTGCTTTATCTGTTTCTTGCCAAAACTGCAAAATCACAGATACCGCCTCATGAGCAACTTAAAGTAGATGCATAAAAACACCAATAGAAATAAAGAGCACAATATCATCAAGCTTTTTCAGTTACCAAATATATTAATCGGAAATCCCCTCAAACTACATACATCATCATACATTGCAATTTTAAGCCATTAAAATCAAACCGGTTTAAAACTCAATTAGGAAACACCCCGCAACCACAACGTCAACTTAAAAATTAAACAGTTTAAAAAAAAAAGCAGAATATCAACAAGACCTTTCAGTGATTTCCTCAAACAACATCTATCCTAAGCACAACCGATCTTCAACTCAAAGTCAGAACAACTAAAAACAAGAAGAATATCAACAAGTCCTTTCAGTAACCAAAAGCGGTAACCATAATTAGCTCAAACTATAACATGATTCATTCAAATTTGAATCCATTGAAATAGAAATTAACTCAGCAATCAATTAGAAAACACAGCGCAACCAAAATATTAAAACGAAAATCAAAATCAAAACAACTAAGAGATTGCAAAATATGAACAAATCTTTTCAGTAACTAAACATAGTGATTAAAGTAACCTCAAACTACAAAACAAAATCTCATTCAAATTCAAAGCAATTATAATCAAACTGACTCAGCATTCATCAAGTTAACACCGCACAAAATTCAACTCAAAAATCAAAATAAAAACAACAAATATCAACAAATCCATTCAGTAACCAAAAACTGAAAAATCCTAATTAGCTCAAATTACATAACTCCTCAAATTCGTAATTAGCTCAAACTACAAAATAACTCCTCAAATTCGTAATTAGCTCAAACTACAAAATAACTTCCCAAATTCCCAATAAGCTCAAACTACAAAATAACTTCTCAAAATCCCAATTAGCTCAAACTACAAAACATCTCATTCAAATTCCAAACTTCCATCAAATTAACTCAACACTGACCCTATTAACACACCGCAACCACAATTTTCACCTAAAAAACCCAAAATCAAAACCAAAATCCAAAATAGAAAGAGGCGAAAACTGAACCTGAAAAGGCCAAACATGAGGATGATCAATACTACTGAAAATATCCTTAATCTGAGAGAGACGGCGTTCATAATCGGAAAGATCAATGGAATCGCCGCGTTTGAAATAAACCTTAACGAGAACCAAACCTTCGTCGTGCTTACACTGAATCGATTTGAAGAAACGACCTCGTCCAAGAACTTCCTTGAGTACCAAATTGTACGTCGACGGTAACTCGTGTAGGTAATACTCCGACGCGGAAACTTGCGTGGTACGCGCGATTTTGTTACCCATTGATTGAAAAATCGCTTATTTCGAATATTGCTTCTGAGTTATAAGTAAAGTAAGTTCATAATTTTTTCATTCTGGCGTTTGGATTGTGAATAAATAGGTTTTTGTTTTGGAGATGGAAACTCTTTGGAACACTGTTTTGTTACCCTTACTTTGATGTCAGTGCGTACGGTTCCAACGGAACGGTTCGTTCGGTTAATCAGTTTGCAAGGTGTTTAGATTTTGGTTGGAATTTTAAGGGAGAGAATAAAAAACAACTTTTTTTCCTTTAAGAAAAGTTTAAATAAATCGGTAGGGGTGTACGCGGGTTGGGTTGGACCGGGTTCGCCTTAACCCGTTATCCAACCCGTTCAACTTTCAATGGGTTGGGTTTATCATCAAATCCGTAATTCTACTTTAAAAATCGACCCGAATCAACTCGGATATTTACGGGTTGGGTAGGGTTGGGTCCACGGATTGTGTATATAATAATTATTATTTTCAATTTAAAAAATCTATAACACAATTCAATATAATTTTGCATATTTCAAACAATTAAATTACTTACGTAGTGGAGACAAATCCTACATATAAAATAGAATAATTAAAAATATAACAATTAAAATTTTGAAATGTATTTTCTTTGTCATAAAAAATATTAAGATACATATACACCATTAATTATTTATATATTTTCATTAATATACCTTAATTTATAAAAATTTATTAGTTATTTTGATACTCAAATGTTATCCATTACAAATATATATCAACATATGTAAAACAAATATATAATAATATACAGTATATATTAGTTGTTTTGATACTCAAATGTTACCTTTTCTAACACATACTTAAAAGTAGGTCCGTAAACTATCATATATATTAACACTTAATAATATATAAAATTCCATAAAATATCATTTCCATAAAATTCATAAATTCTAAATAATTCAAAAGCAAATAAACATCACTTAGTCTTAAAATGACATAGATGTATTGGTCCAATATTGGTCTAATAGCACCAAAGTCTAACAACAACTATAAAAGATTCCAGCACCAGCAGTGAAAGGTTTAGCAACAACAGAAAATCCAGCAACAGTAGCTGTAAAAGATTCCAGCAACAACAATGAAACGTTTAGCAACAACATAAAATCCAGCAACAACAGTTAAAAGTTTAAGCAACAATAGTCAAAAGAAGAAGAAAAAAAACAACACTAGAAAATACCTTAAAATCTAGTAGTAACAGTTGTATTGAGCTCAACCGCAGTAATGCCAACATCAATAGAAACTAATCCAGCTAACTCTATATATGTAAACACAAACAACTAATAAGAATAATGTAATGTAATACTAAAATAAAATAGATTTTAAAATTCAAACATATAATTCATACCTGACTCAACCTTTTCCAATTCAACCAACTCTTTTTCTAAATCAATGACCTTAGGAGATTTGATCCAATTTTGAGTACAAATCAAAGCTTCAACGGTAGAGGGATTCAAGGAACTACAAAATGAATCAAGGACACGACCTCCTGTACTAAAAGCGGATTCAGAAGATACAGTGGATACAGGGATAGCCAATATATCTCTAGCTATGCGGGAAAGCACATGATATTTATTTGTTTTTCCTTTCCACCAAGTGAGAATATTAAATGTAGGAGAATCATCTTCAACACCATCCTCCAAATACCTTTCCAACTCATTTTTTTGCACTTCACATTGTTTTTTCTTCATATTCATTCTAAACAAATTGTCCCAATCTTCATCATCTTCACCATTTTCAATTCTAGAATGAGAGGCAATGTTTGAAGATGAGGCATTGGAACCACCATCATGAGAAACAGGATACAAAAATAAATAGTGCTCAAACAATTTAGCAATGAGAGATTTCAATTTCTTTAACATATCCTCTGACAATTTTTCACCATACATCCGAGTAAAACAAAATTCAATATAATCAAGCTTATAACGAGGATCAAGATAAATAGCAACAAAGAGAAGATAATTTATTGTATTGCTTTCCCAATACTTGTTGTACTTCAATTGCATATTTGCTGTCATGGTTTTCAAAATTGGATCACTAACATTGTGCCTCCATTTATTCAACGTTTTTTTAATATCCATCAACTGTTTGAAAAAAGAGTTAGCAGTAACATGCAATGACCCAGAAAAAGAAAGTGTGGCATCATAAAAAGTTTTCAAAAACTTCACAAAAATACGAGCTCGTTCCCAATCAGCTCGATTAGGACATCCTTTCGACTCAATACGGAGATTAGTTAAAAATGCAACATCAGCATGTTCTAAGCGGTAAAATGCATGTTCATACTTTTCAGCGATGTTCAACATTAAATAAGTAGAGTTCCATCTGGTTTCTACATCTAGTGTTACCAATGCTTTAGAACATACACCAACAGCTTCTGCACATTTCTTGAAAGTAGCCAACCTACTAGGAGAAGCCTTGACAAACTTACATGCAACCCTAATTCTTTTAACAGATTCATCAATATCCTTTATTCCTTCTTTGACAATCAAGTTTAATATGTGAGCACTACATCTCATATGCAAGTACTCCCCATTAAACAAAGTACGACCATTCCAAAAACTCATGCCTCGATTTAAATAATCAATTGCCAAATTGTTAGCACTTGCATTATCAACAGTCACACAACATATAGACTTGATACTCCATTCCTTCATGCAATTCTCTAATGTTATCCCTATAGTTTCACCTTTATGGTCAGCAATTATACCAAAGCTTAATATACTCTTCTTTAAATTCCACTCGTCATCAATATAGTGAGCTGTAACACACATATAATTCATATTCTGAATCGATGTCCAAGTATCAGTGGTAAGAGACACCATTTGTTTATTAGCAGACAACATAGATTTCAATTTTTCTTTCTCATCAAAGTACAAGCATAAACAATCTCTGGCAACAGTGACACGAGATGGAATTTTGAATCTTGGTTGAGCCTCTTTCATGAACATATTAAATCCTTCATTTTCAACATATTTAAAAGGGAGTTCATCAATGATTATCATCTTTGCAAGTGTTAATCTAGTCCTCTCTTGATTAAAATCAACAAGTTTCAAGCTAACACTATTAGGATCATCCTCACTTTCTTTTCCAATAGCTATAGTTTTTTGTTTCTTATCAACTACCCTATTTGGATTTTTCAGGCACACTTTCAAATGTTTATGCATGTTAGTAGTGTCATGACTACCACTATTTGCAGCATATTGTTTCCCACAATACTTACATATAGCCTTATCATTAACCCTTTTAAAATCTTTCCAAACTGTAGAAGGTTTTCTAGAGGGTTTTCTTTTGCTTACCTCTATTAGTGCACTTGGTGGCAATGATGACAACCCTTCTCCTTGTATTTGTTGAACTTCTTGCTCTTGTTCAAGTGGATGAGCAACATCTTCACTGACAATTTGTGATTGTTCCACTTCCATTTTCTATAAAAAAACAATTTTTAATATAAATTATTATTAAAACAACATTAAACAAAATATATTTAAATTAATAATATGAAACAGAACAGGACTTTGCATCAAAATATATTTTCATCATATGAAACAAAATAGTACTTTGCATCATATGAAACAAAATAGTACATTACATTGAACCTATCATCATATTTTGCATTGATATAAAACTATTGAAGTACATACTGTAAAAACAATATATTGCATTGAAATAAATATATTGTAGAACTATAAAAAGTATAAAACCTTATTCAATATGGAGACGAAACTATGAGAGAGTCAAAGTATAGACTGTGGATTTTCGAAAGCAAGATGGAATTGGAATGTGAGAGAGTAAAATGAAAAAAAAAATCGTGAGAGAAAGAGGAGTGGTGACGTTTGAGATTTGCCGTAGTAAAAAAATAGGGTTAGGTTAAGTGGTATTGTCTTTAGTTTAGTAAGTTTCTAATATATACTTAATTATTATTAGTTAATAAAGATTCATTAAAAAAATAAAAAGGCACTAAAGTGTAAACTAGAAGTGCATAAGTCAAGCAAGCATGATTAATATTAATAATAATGTTTAATTATAATAATAATAATAATTTAATGTGTGATTGAAAACTGGAAGGAAAGTGTAAAAGATTTTTGTGTACGTTACAATTTACAAAGTTATAGCAACTTTAAAATTTATAAATAATAATATAATAATAATAATAATAATTAATTATGCCACGTCAACGGGTTGGGTCAACGGGTTCATGGGTTTAGAAACTAAAACCCAATACCCGAACCAAATCTATACGGGTTGTTACGGGTTGGGTCAGGTATACCCGTAAATGAATGGGTCCGGGTAATTAGTGGGTTGGTTCGGTTTGGGTAGGCGGGTTTGCGGGTCGACCCGCACCCATGAACACCCCTA
Organism: Lathyrus sativus; assembly: GCA_963859935.3. NCBI lineage: Eukaryota > Viridiplantae > Streptophyta > Magnoliopsida > Fabales > Fabaceae > Lathyrus > Lathyrus sativus. Next base: position 671,068,638 of record OZ012735.1, on the reverse strand, counting down.
TAAATCGGACATAAGGGTCTCTTTGGATTGATGGAAAGGGATGCAATGAAACGGTGTGGAGTGGTATGATGGAACACATTTCATCCAATACCACACTATTTTGACCTATTTTTCATTTTCCAAATTGGGATGTATCTAATGGAATGGAATCGATTAATAAAACAATTAAAACTTGTGCACTTGACCTTTGCAATTTCAAGTTATAATAACCATGTTTCATTTATGAACATTTTAATTTATTATTGTATATTTTAATTTCTTTCAAGTGTTAAGTTGATATTTTTCTATGATTACTTATATATTATTTTAGTGTGAGAATGTTGGATCTATCAATATTGTAGCAAAGGGTAAAAATGAAATAAAAAAGTTATAATGCTTTCCGCTCCGTCCAATTCCCAAATAGTGGAATGAGATATTAGTTCCGCTTCGTTGTAAAATATTCAAACAGTGGAATGAAGTTTATATTCTGTTTCGTTCCATTTCACTCCATCTTATTCTGTTCCATTCCGCTCCGCTCCGTTATTTTTAAATTATCCAAACATAGCCTAAGGTTAAACCAATGTTTTAAAAATCAGATCGGAGATGATAAAATTTACAGTTTAAAGTTTAATTGATTAAACATAGTTTAAATAATTAGAAATGCATAAATTAAATAAGATAGAATAGTAAAATATAAATAATATAATATACTTCATTAAACAACAAAAAATCGAATTTGAATTGAATTACGACAAACAAGTCTTAATTGACAACAACAAACAATATTAACTTGAACGACAATCAATATTGAGTTGGACATCGTGACTATGTTTGAAAGAGATGGCATGATGACGATGGAGTGTGGTTGAAAGAAAAATTATAATGGAGTGACAATACTTATAAGTTTGTATGGTTGTAAAAAACACACAGAATTCTTTTTTGTGATTGAGATATGTATGTTAAGTTTTGATATTAATATTATAAAAATAAATTAAAAAATGGTTTTGATTCATTTTTTTGAACTAGACGGTTTTACAAAACTGACTCCAGTTCTTTGGTTCGAATGATTTTGGACGATTTTATTCCGGTTTTGATCCACTGACGGTTTTGAAAGGTTGACCCAACTGGATTCAACTCTGATTCCCGTTCCAACCGATTGGTTCGATCTGATTTTTAAAATATTTGGTTAAACATAAATTTTAAAGGTTTGAGATTGATCTATGATGATTTATTATAGGGTTTTGTTTGGGTCTCACTTTTAAAAAATTTAGTCTAATCTTAAAATTTATTTAAGAACTTGTTTTCACTAAATTTTTAATTGTTTATTTTACCTATTTTTAAACATAAAATACGAATTTTTGTAGATTATTTAGTCTATTTTCTAATATATATATATATATATATATATATATATATATATATATATATATATATATATATATATATATATATATATATATATATATATATATATATATATATATATATATATATATATATATATAGTCTAAGTCTGGTCTGATTAATTTAATAGACTTCTAAAAAACTTAAATCTACTAACATTTTACTAAAAATATCATATAAGATTTAAATAGGTTAGACTATAGGTTCTTGTAAACCGGTCTGACTTATTCTTATCCTTAGGTTCAGAGCATACCTCGAGGTTTAAAATATACTCATAGAAAAGAATTTTATTTGACACTCGTAATTACACCTGGCACCAGACTTTACAAAAATAATTGGTGTGGGTGTGGGTGGCTCTAAATTTTTTTAAAATTAGATAGTTTTTTTTTAATTATTTATTTGGTTATTAATGAGACAAATAGGATGAAGTGGTAACATCATCCTTAGGTTGAGTGATAGGCAAGTCAATGCTACTGTTGAGAGATTTAATAACGACATAGATGATCTTAGTTTAAGTAGGATAGCTCTTATCGTTTATTGTCATTAGAGAACTCAAGAGATCTATGGACCACATATTATTTGTCAAAGATGAGGTAGAAGTGCATGTTTCATGGACAGTGATGATGAAACATGTGTTGAGGAGTTTGATCTTAATCATGTTGATACAGAGGTACATCATGAGGTGCTCGACCATACAATGCTCAGTGAACACGATCCAGTTGACAATCATCTGGGTCCCATGGTAAATGGTTTCTAGGGGACTCTCAATTGTGAAATCTTCGGAAGAAATATCAGTAAGGAGGAAATGAATTATAGAGTTTACTCTTGTGTCAAACGATTCAGAGAGCTTCAAAAGAAATACATATAATTTGATTAAACTTCGGTTGTAAAAAGTTAAGTCACTTGTTAGAAAATAAACACATAAAACTCATATTATTTTTTCTAACATGTGCTAAATTATTGCATTTATTTAATTTTCACCAATTGTGTGGTTAAAGATGGTTTTTGTACGAAAAGGGAGGTTACAACTCAAAAATGGGGAGGTCCCAAAAGAAAACCATGCCAAAAACTCCCTTAAAGTCCAAAAGAGACAAAGGAATATGAAAATCTCGCCTCTTAATCTATTAGACCTCATAGCTAATTGATCAGGGCTATTTAAAATTCAAATATGGTGCCCTCTGATCAATTAGACTTGGTATTTAATATACTAAAAATTCAAAAAGTTAGAGTTATTTCTCTCAACCATACAAAAATAGATTTGCATTAAAGGCCTAATCGACTAGAACAACTTCTAACTAAGTAGACGAGTTACTATAAATAGCAAACCTGTAGAAATATTTCTGATATTGGTAAGAAAGTTCTACGTCAATCTACAGTTCAAAGATGGGGTAATCACATTTGAGGTACATAAATCGGTGATTGATCCATCGCTTATACCCTTGATAAGTGTCATATTTACGTTAAATAAGTCGATACTTATTGACTTATTTTACAAACAATTGATACAAAAATATCCTAATTCGTCTAACAAGTTAAATAAAAATCTTGTTTGGACTTTTCTTGTATGTATTAATCAAAAATAGGTGAAAAAATTGGAAAACCATGATTCGGTACACAAATATCAGCCCAAAGCAAAACCCTGAAGAAATCAGACTCGTTGTGCCTAGCATAGGCGCACTAGGCACGTGATGGGGTGACCGTATGGCATAACCAGCTATAACTAATTTATGGTGAAGCAAGGGTTAGCTTGCTAGTGAAAGGGTGGTGCATTGGACGAACAAATGTGGTAAAGGCCACATGGCAGACATCAAAGCATTGCTTGTTGAGGAAGAAAAGTTGGTTGGGTATAGCATGTCAGAGTAGAATAGGTGTGCTAGATGAGAAGACAATGCGTCTAGTGAGAAGTATAATTTTTTTCCTATAAATAGAAGTTTCCATATCAGTGCAAATGGAGTTTTGTGGAGTGAGGTAATACAAAATTGGAGTAGGTTCACTTTGGTCTATAACATGAGAATAACAGAGAAAGCCTGGAGGTGGAAGTGATATTAAAGTGACAGGAAGATCACACTTCTAAGATTGACTTCTCAGAGCTACCCGCAGTTACGATAATCACGAGTAAGCGTAGCTAAAATATTTTTGTTGGGGGTTATATGTAGTCATTATATTCATATAATAAATATGGTTTGGTGTTCTATGTAATTCTACTCATGCTTTAATATTGATGAGTCCTTTAATCTTAATGCTTAACATGTTTTCATGGTGTAACATGACATCAAAAGGTGTTTGTCATGACTAGACCCAAGATACTCATATATTGGATATTAGATCCTAAAGATGGGGTTAGGTTCAATATTTGTGTGTATTATACTATGGATCAGTGTGGAGTCTTGTTACTTTATAACACTTGGAACTTAATGTTTTATGTTGGTTAATCGTCTTATATATTGACTATTGGGTAATGCACCACTAGTGCAGGAAAAACTTTTTACATCGGGCGGAAAACACATTTTACATCGGGTCTGGGTCCGATGTAAAGTCAAGCGATGTAGTAAATCAAAGACATTTTACATCGGGCCATAGTTTGATGTGAAAAATACATCTACTACATCGGTTGACTGTTAAGTCTGATGTGAAATATGGGTTTAACTTTATTTTTTAAAAAATAAATTCACATTTTACATCGTTTGCCTTCCTTCCCCGATGTAAAATGTATGTTTTTACATCGGTTGCCTTTCTGCCCCGATGTAAAAAGTATTTTTTTACATCAGTTGTCTCTATGGCCCGATGTAAAATGTATGTTATCTTTCTTAAAATGTATGTTTTTACATCGGTTGTAAGGCGCGCCCGATGTAATATGTATGCTATCTTTCTTAAAAAATTAGACTATTTTTTAGCGGAATCGAGGTTGAATCCCTGTAATTTTTTTTTGTACCTAATTTTTCATATTTTTCCAACATCAAACAGACTACATTTAAGTCGTTATATGGTATCTAATTTTTCATATTTTTCAACCAATCTGTTAATTTCATTGCACCAAATAGCTAGTATGCATATATTCTTCAAAATGAACAATTGATTTACAAAAGTACTAATATAGGATACACACAAGTGTACAAAATTATAAGTATATTTACACTGTGGACTACTACAACAACAAAACCATTCAAAACATACAGAAATATCCAACCATTTATAAGTTCGTTTCCACACTTGAATTACCAACATGCAATCCGCAAGAAGATGAGTTGTAGCTTCAGTAGACAACACCAAAATCGCATTTGCTGACAATAAATAATAACACCAATAAACATCAGCAGACAACACCAAAATCAAGAAACTCAAATCAGATATATATATATATATATATATATATATATATATATATATATATATATATATATATATATATATATATATATATATATATATATATATATATATATATATATATATATATATATATATATATATATATATATATATATATATATATATATATATATATATATATATATATATATATATATATATATATATATATATATATATATATATATATATATATATATATATATATATATATATATATATATATATATATATATATATATATATAACTCACCAAATAATACTTGATTTGTATATATCTTAAAGAAACATTTTGTCCAACGAAGTCGCAAATTATACAAGTCATCTTGTGTTAATTATGTTGGATCATCAAATACCTACAATACGTAAATAACAATATAAAGTTATTCTTTGAAAATTCACATTAAGTTGCAAAATGCAAAGTAAATAACAAAGTAAAGTTATTTTTATTACCTGCATCCAGGACTCGGTTATATTGGCAGAGACAATATCCAACATATTTTTCATAACACAGTACCCACAATCAATAGATTTATGTTGTCACCTTGTCTACAAATGAATGACATAATTGATGAATACTTATGATAAAATTAAATATAGAATTATAATCTACACCGCGTTTACTTTGGATTAAAGTCATGTAGCCTTTTTTCTATTTCCATTTGCCATTTAATAAACCCCAAAAGCACTAAATCAGGAAAAAAATCCATATAAAGCCACATAAAATATGAAATTACTTTTGTAACAATTTATGTATATATGATATATAATATATTATAACAAAAGTCACATAAAAAATAAACTTACTTTGTAATAATTTTCCTCATGGTTTGATTAAGTTCCCGAAGAAGTGAACAAAGACGACCACAATATTATCTCTTGGACAAATGATTATTAGTTGCTAATGATCTTTGCACGTGTGTGAAAACACAAAAGTCACATAAAATATCTATGTTATCAAAATTTAAAAATAGAAAATATAATTTCATACAAAATTATCCATGAATAAATGGTAGTAAGTGACACACTCTCTTTTTGTCACGTAACTTATCTTGTATGTATTTTTTAACATCTATTTCAGTTTTCAACACATTATCAGCATACATACACCTAGCAGGGTTCATAAATACATATACTTCTCATGTAGAATTATCAATACATACACGATGAATATACCTGAATAATTTTAAAATAAACATTAGAATCAAAGTGATGAGAGATATAACATATTAATAGATATTGACAGTAATAAAAAAAGAAAATGTACTTACGTGCACCAAACTTGTAGAGTAGACACGTCAAGCCAATGAAAACCCACCAATAACTCTTTAATACACTTAGCTAACATATAAAAATTAATGACACTCACACAATGACTTAATTTTATTTCCAAGTGTGTGTCACCCATTTTCAGAACCATGAGTAACAATCTCTGAACATCGTCTTCCACTTCTTTTGTGCTTCATTTTGCAGCTGAACAACTTCCTTTTCCGCTTTCATCAGCAACTTCTACTTGTTCAATGCATTTATTATTTTAAGTGTTTTGCGAGAAACTCATAGACTTAAGTGTCTCCATAAAAGATTGTTGCAACACCTTACGCTCTTCAACCAACTTTTGATCAAAATCAACTCTAAGTTTTGCTTCCAATTCAGATGAAAATTGTGCAAGTTATTCTTTTACATCTATATGTTTTAGTTAACATGAAGACGACCTTCCAAAGAAAGTGTTAATTTTATGGTGTTTTCCAATACCACGAATTTGGTGTTAGTATATGGCATATGTTGTTAGTATATGATTATAAAATATAATAAAGTGTTGAATTTAGAATACCTTAATATCAACCCAAATAGCACATTTTATGTCTTTACATATGTCTTTCCACTCATCTATCAAAATACTACATCTCTTTCGTGCAAGAGATGCTACATAACTCCTAAAAGTTGAAGCATTTTTACCAACATCAGTACATTCATAGGTTCTTGGATCAAACTCGGCCTTTATCTTTTCACCCGTTTGATGAACTTTGTCAATTTGTGCCATCATAGTGGGACCTCTAACTCTTATTTTATTAGGGTTACTAGATGAAGAAGGGCTGTCGGTTGAATCAGCCATGTATCTGTTTACACAAAATAAAAATAATTAGAAATCAAATTAGGCACAAAATAAAAACAATCAGACATCAAATTAAGCACGAAATAAAAACAATTAGAAATCAAATTAATGTAGAATTAACTTATAAAAAAAAAAACTTACTAGTTCCCATATCCCTTCTTCATGATCTATGTGAATATCATGCACATCATCCTCTTCATTTTCTTCAATGAAGGTAGACACATTTGTTGAGAAAAGAGGAGTTTTAGAAATATCAAGATTCACATCTTGATTATCATCACTATCGTGCACCTTTTCTTGTATAACCACTAACCATATTTTATTAGAAGGATATGTGACATAAAACATTTGTTTTTCTTGAGATGCCATGATAAAAGGTTCGTCTGCATAAGCTAACTTGCTAAGATCAACAGTGTAAATCCAAATTCATCGATTCTTACACCACTTTTGATATCAATCCATTTGCATTTAAATACAGGAACTTTAAACACAACATAATCAACTTCCCAAATCTCTTCAATCACCCCAAAGTAGGGTTTAGATGCCATAACCAGGTTTTTTATCTTTAGAACTAGAGAAGTGCATGGACTCGGCCACAATCATAACTCCACTATTTTGCATGGTACTACGATCATCCTTTGACTTTGTATAAAAGGAAGTTTTATTAATATTATATCCACTCCAAGTTATTATGTTACATTTAGGCTCATGGGACAACCACTTAATTGTATTAGAAGCACTATTATCATTAGCAATTTTTTCTTTAAACCACTCAGAGAAACTCTTATTATGCTCTTTTAACAATCCTCTTTGATTCATCATGGGGTACTTTTTTCTTTATGATGCTTTTGTGAGCATATAAGTAAGGTTGAACTTCATCTGTTTTATTCAATATATACAAATGCGCTTGAACAACCACCTCAATACTTAAGCTCTTGACCTTTAAACCTTGTGTACCCACACCCTCACATCTTCCATCATGACGAGACTTGGGAACCCATACAACATCCACTTCTGACAAATAGTTTGAACAAAACTCAATTGTTTCTTCTGCAATGTACCTCTCAATAATCGATGCTTCCGTACGGTGTGGGTTTTTTGTATACCTTTTTAGGATCTTCATGTATTTCTCTGTTGGATACATCCATCGTAAATAAATTGGACCACATAATCTAATCTCCCTTACTAGATGAACAATCAAGTGAGCCATAATGTCAAAAAATGAAAGAGGAAAATACATCTCTAATTGACACAAGATAACTGCAGACTCATTTTCCAAATCGTCTAACTTTAATGAATCAATGGCTTTACAACAAATTGCTTTGAAAAATAAGTACAACCTAGTTATAGTCTTCCTAACATTGTTAGGCAATATCCCACTAATAGCCACTAGTAGTAGCTATTGCATTAAGACATGACAGTCATGAGATTTTAAGCCAATTAATTTGAAATCTTTAACTGATACAAGCCTCTTGATATTTTATGATTAACCATGTGGCACTTCAATACTTTGTAAACACTCGTAAAAACTTGTTTTCTCTTTTTTAGACAAAGTGTAGCAGACAGGAGGTAAATATATCTTATTACCTATATGTTGTGGAGTTAACTCTTCTCGTATACCCATCAAACCCAAATCCACACGAGCATTATAACCATCTTTTGTCTTGCCTTGAATGTTGAGAAGTGTTCCTATTAAACTATCACATACATTTTTCTTCATGTGCATCACATCAATACAATGTCTTACATCAAGACTAGACCAATATGGAAGATTGAAGAAAACCGACCACTTTTTCCATATATTTTTCACAGTAGATTGCTTTTGATACTTTCCAAAGACAACATTAATGCCCTGTTTTCGTTGATAAACTTCTTCTCCAGTTAAGGGCTTTGAAGCAACACCATGCTCTTGCTCCCCATTGAAAGCTTTCTGTAATCTATGATATGAATGATAACGATTTAGAAATTTTTGATGCTCGAGATAAACAATCTTCTTTCCTTTTTCAAGTTGATGGTAACATGTGTATTTTTCACAAATAGGACGCGCTTTATGCATTTTAACTTTATACCCAGACAAATTGCCATATACCGAAAAATCGTTGATGGTGCAAAACAACATGACACGCATATTGAAATGTTCACTAGAATACGCATAAAAAACATTCACCACTTTCTCCCATAACACTATTAAATCATCAATCAATGGACTTAGTTAAACGTTTATGCCATTTCCTAATTGTTTTGGGTCCGAAATCATCATCGATAACATAATATATTTATGCTTCATGCACAGCCTAGGAGATAGGTTGTAAATCATCAGGAGAACAGACCAAGAAGTATGGTTAGTACTTAGATTACCAAACAGATTCATTCCATCAGTAGAAAGTCCAATTCTAAGGTTTCTCGACTCTTTGCCAAAATTTGGAAACAGAATCTATTTTCTTCCATTGCAAAGAATCAGCTACATGGCGAATTTGTCCATCATATTTTCTTTCTTCTACATGCCATCTAAGATTCTTTGTGTCATTTATATTAGCAAATAATATCTTGAACCTTGAAATTATTGGTAGGTATCATACTACTTTCGTGGGAGGACCCTTTTTGACCACCTCATCATCACTAGAATCACCATCTTTCTTTTTGTAGCGTGACGCCTTGCACTTCAGACAATGATTATAGTTTACATACTCTTTTCTATACAATATGCAATCATTAAGGCATGCATTTATCTTTTCATACTCCAAACCCATCAAACACAATAGTTTCTTCGCCTCGTAATAACGATTTGGCATTACGTTACCTTCTGTCAACAATTCAAGCAATTCGGTAAAACTTTTATCAGTCCACCCATTATTTGCCTTCAAATTAAACAATTTTAACACGGCTGACAAACGTGTAAAATTTGTGCATCCCGGGTACAAAGGTTTATCCTTATCACTATATAAAGTATCATATGCATGTGCCCTCTTAAACGAATCTTGTCCAATATCACGCATCATGTCTTCCAAACGATCATCCATTTCTACACTAACATTATCTCTTTGGGACACATTTGACTTTGTTACTACTTCACCGTGCCATATCCTTTGACAAATCCCTTCACAAATTAGATGATCCATGATTTCTTTCTTATTAAGCTTTGGTTCTTGATTTGCATAACGAACACATGGACAGAGAAAAAGCACGTGAAGACTTTTTTCAGCATTACTTTTAGGAGGAGGAAGATTTTTTTTAGCATTATTTTCAGTATATTGTAGAAATTCCATCACTCCATGTTCGTACTCATCACTTAATCAATTATCTCTCATCCAACTAAGATCCATACCTATATTCCAAAATTAATGCATACAGAGTTAAATCATTGGAATGCCTACAATAGTCCCTCTTTTGGTCACATTAGAAAGAAAAAAAGTCTCTACGTGCAAACACGTGGCATTAAATTAAATCATAAAAATTATTTTTAACAAAATGGTATTATCATAAAAGTTCTATTACTCAATTTAAACCCAAATAGAACCAAATTGACATCAAAATTATTTGACATTTTTATCTTTAAGACTCACCCAAAATTCATTCAAACCAAATAGTTTCAACATCAAAATTCATCACAATTTGTCACGTAATTCAACAAGTTTATTAGCAACAAAATAAACATGATATCATCCAATTTTATCTTTCAAAATGGAACACAAAAGAGACATTGAAATGATAATTTCTAACTCAAATTCAACACTAGTAACACTGTCATCAGAATTTCACAAACATCTATAAGGAATAACACAGCAGATTGAAATAAATAAAAAATGAAGAAAAATAGTGTGCACCTTAACAGATTATCTCGAAGCTGGAAGATGAACAGGAATGGTAGGAACTAAAACTAAGAAGAATCAAAACCAAACTGAGTAGGAACCAAAACCAAAAAGAATCATAGTATCCAAAACAATACTTCTGTAAATAATTCGAAATAATACCTGTAGAAATCCAAAATACCTCTGTAAAAAATCCAACACTAACCGAGCCGAAACCATTTAAAACCAATATTGAAAAATCCAAACAATACAAAGTTGAAATCAACATTAAGACCGTGTCAGAAAAACAAGGCAATAGAAGGGAATCCAAAACAGAGCTAAACATATAATCGATTTGAAAACCCTAATAATAAAGCATTGACCTATAAATTCAGGAGAGGGTGTTGGTTATATGGCGGAAGTGGTGGAAGATTATGGTGGTGGAGGAGAGTGTTGACGGTGCGGCGGTGTCGGGGAGAAGATTCGGCGGTGGGAGGGTGTTGGTTGCGACGCAATGAGTGTGTTGATTGTGGCGGTGGAGGAGAGTACGTTGTGGTGGAAGGCCCGATGGTCACGACAGAGAGAGGGAGTGACAGTGAGAGGGAGAATGGAGGGAAAATGGTGGAAGAAACTGCATAATTAGTAATAAGGTTTTGTGAGGAGTTTTCACATCAGTCGTAGTTTAGTGAGAAGCCAACCGATGTAAAGGTCAACCTTTTCACATTGGATGCAAATCTAGGATCGATGTGAAATCCATTATAAAAAACAAAATAGAACTTTTCACATCGGGTGCAAAACCAGGCCCGATGTAAAATCCTTTCCTTGTTATTTTTTCGTTAGACAATTTTTTACATCGGGTGCAAATCCAGGCCCGATGTAAAATCCTTTATAACAAAATTTCAATTTATTTACGAAACTGCCACCTTGTTTTTTTTTATCAGCGAACTTTTTACATCGGTTGCAAATTAAGAATTGATGTGAAATCCTTTATAACAAAATTTCATATTATTTACGAAACTGCCACCGTATTATTTTTCACATCAGTTGAAATAAATGTCTGATGTAAAATTCCTAAATCAAATACCACTTCATATTGTTATGAAATCTGATGTAAAATCCTTTAACAAATATTTTTCACATCATATATTTTGAAATCTGATGTAAAATCATTTAATCAAATTGTCGCTACTCGAAAAAATCGTGCAACAACGGGGGAGGTGAGAATGAAAGACAGAAGAGTCGCCACCGAACTTTATTTATCCCACGAGGGGAAGGGAAAACATCGAGAAAACCCTAAGAAAGAAACGGATAAGATCGTCTCGCAACTAAGAACGGGTTCGGAAGTCGGTTATGCAAAGGGAAGGTATTAGCACCCCTGCATCCATCGTACTCGATAGGAACCATTTGTTTGTCGTATGCGTGATGATATTTGCTAAAACATATTGCTATGTAAGAGTGTTCCAAGGGAAAGAGAAAGGTTAGAAACAGGGAAAATAGGGATAAAAGGGAGAAAAGAGACTCGATAGGACTTCGTGGTCCTAGGCCTATGTATTCTCAACAGACATGAGAAAGTCAGAGTCAACGTAGTTCAAGAAACTACGGGTAGAAAAGATGGAAGTATGCTCGGCGAGGATTGGGACTCTCGTGCCTATGTATCTTTACTTAAAAGAAGTAAAGAATCAAAGCAGTCGTAGTTCGCCCTACGGTTAAAGGGAAAAAAAAAAGGGTGTTCGCCAAGACATCATCGTCTTGTGCCTACGTATTCCCATCTGGTATAAGAAATCAGAGCAATGTAGTTCATGAAACTTGTTAACTGGTGTTTTTATGGATGATGCTAATGTGCGCATTCTAGCAGTTAAGTGTATTGCTGCTCTCTCGTTGGAGACTTAGGCGTTACTTGTTTGCGGTAGAACGGACATAACATACCCTTTTTGAAAGATTAGTTTTCACCATCGAGGCAAGGTGTCACATTTGATTTGTGGAAATTGTTTTTAGGGGTGAAATAGGTCCTCGGATAGTAACCCCTTGCGGGTAGTACCCAATTATTTATCTCAAAATATTTATTGTGAAATGGTTTGGCGAACATAATCACGTCTTCGTATTGAAAGACGAGTATCGAGACCACACACTTTACAGTGAGTATTCTGACACTCGGAGGGAAAGAAGTCTGCACTTAATCCTCTCTCTTTAGTTCAATATAGAGTAGACTTCATTCTTTTATTAAAGATGTTTTTTATCTTAAATGGTAAGTGCTTTACGACAGTGAACCCTAAAGTTAATGTCAAGCACTCGAGATAAGAGAAGGCCTACGCCTAACCACTCCACAACCATCCAAGTTTATTTGGAAAATACTTTTTGAAAATGCACTTGGTATGAGACCAAGGTTTTAAGATAAAAGTTATGGAAAGAAAGGATGGTGAATTGGTTTAACAGTTGTTTGAGAAAATCCGCTTGACATTCGATCAAGGGTTTGATTGCTTAAAAAAGTTTGAGGTGATGAGAACAAGGTTGATGGTGATGCACAAGGCAATCGACTTACAAGGTCAAAAATGGCTCGATAAGAATCGAAAGTTTGTTTTAAAAATAGTTTTTTGGAACCAAAAGTCAAGGATGATCGTAATATTATCCACATGCAATGGTCGTATAACCAAATCAGGTTTATCGGCTCAAGAAAAAAAAACAAGACAAGAAATTATTTTTTTTGGAAAAGTATGAAAAGTTCGTTGTGCGAACCTTGCAGCGAAGCTGCCCAGAAAAAAACAACAAGAAGTTCGCTGTGCAAACTTCCTAGCGAATGCAAACAGAGGCAAAAGGTGCCAAAGTTCGCAATGCAAAGGTGGCATCGAACAACTCGTTAGCTAAAAACAAGGGAAAACTGACTGTCCAGTGGCCCTTTTAGTACCACGAAAGCGTGTTCGCCAGGCGAAGAAAGCTTCACAGTGTGAACATGACAGTAAAGATGAGTATTTGTCAACTCATCTCACTATGAACACTACAATATGTTCTTCTTTTTTTCTTTGTTTTTTACAACACTTTTTGGTCATTCTTAAGACCTTACTACACTATGTACAACACAAATATTACTTTAAAAATAAAAAATAAAAACATGCAAAATATGTAAAGATATAAGGGTTTGAAAGGAAAGATACCCAAGAGCTACTCTTCTCCTTCTAATCACCAATGACTTTTGTTGGCTGTGCTCTATGGTTCACCTCCTTCTTCTGGTTTCTATCACTCTCTTGTTCTGTCAATGTTTTTTTTCTTTCTCTTTTTTCAATCTCCTTTTTTCTGATTTTTTCAATGCCTCTTGCTCTCACTCTCTCTCTCTCTCTCTCTCTCTCTCTCTCTCTCTCTCTCTCTCTCTCAATGTGGCCTCCTCCCTTATAGTCAAACAATAGGGTTTCTATCACTTTTTTGCTGCAAAATCTTTTCATTGGGATATGCTTCTCATCACTTTCTTGATGCCAAACCCAATTCTTTCCATTTCCATGAATTCTGCTTTGCTATATTTTTGCTGCTACATTTTGTATTGTTTCCCAATCTGAACCCATTTGTTTGCTTGTGTTTGGACTGCCCTTGTGGTCCCAAACTTCTACCTTTGACAGCATTTCAAAATTCTATTATTTAGATGCATCATTATGGGTTTATTCCTTTAGTTTTGTGACATGAATTGTTTGGTTACGAGGCAATTTGTCACTTCTTACATGAGACTGTTTTAGATTAAAATTACCCATGATTAAGCATGCATAGTCTTGATCTTGAAATGTTCCAATGCTAAGTTGAATCTTAATTATTTTCCTTGGATGTTTGTAAGCATAATGAGGAACACGTGGACTTGATGGCGCATGAAGGGTACCATAGCATGAAGTTGGTTAGAAACTTGAGTTAAGATTAGAAATAGCTTAAATTTCTAAGCATTACTTAGAGTTAGAAACTTTGTAACAAATATGACATTCTTACAATGTCATGATATTTCTCTTTGTAATATTCTTGAATCTAATCTTGAATTCATGAATCTTGAATTTGGAATGATGGATCTCCCTTATGCCATTGAAATGAATGAGGTCTTGAATTATGAACTTGTGATCTTTTGAATTCCACTTGAACATAGAATTTGAAACAAAGTTGGATGAAGAAATCTTGAACTAGGCCTTGCACTTCATGTTCATTAGGAATATTAATTTTGAATATCCTAATATTTTTAAGTAACTTCTCCTTGAAGAAATATACATGAGTGAATTTTCCAACTTGAATCAAACCTTAGATGATGAACCTTTCTTCAATATAGCCCATGATAGGCAATTTCTCTCATTTGGAATGGAAAACAACGGAACGACTCAATCCTTACTTTGAAAACCCGTATGCTCGATATGCCCTGATGATTTGATTCATAGAAACTCCTGATATTATGCAAAGTATGATCATGAATTACAAACCAATGATGATGCAGATGAACGCAAAGCAAAAGCCAGTTAATGTTAGAAAAAGGGAGGGCAAATTTTGGGGTGCAACACAAATGTATTACTTTTAGTAGTGCACTGATCTCATGGCTTTGAGACCGAAAGGAGATAAGAATAATAGCAACAAGTGGTAATATTAATAATTGAGTAGAGAAGAATATTATTGACCTATGGACGTCCATGATAAATATGTAATGACGAAATCTACCTCTATCAAGTTTTCTCACTATTAACATCGAAATCTTCATTTTACTTTCTGGTATTTATTTTTATGTTATTTATTTTCACGCATTACAATCAATACACAAAATTTTCTCTACTTAAAATATTTATTAAAAAAATATTGAGCGGTCTTTGAAACTCTCAGTCTCTATGTATACAATAATTATAAAACTTACTTTTGTTGTTAATGCAACAAAATGACACTATTGTCGAGGACTAATGCTAACTTTAAAGATATAACATGTTTATTTTATTATTTTAAGTATTTTTATAATTGTGTATATCTATTAATAGTTGTATATTTTGTTTATAAAGATTAACGCAATAGCCTTTAAAATCAGTCTATTTTTACTAGTTAGTGTGAGGTAAGATTCATGCAGAACTATTATTATGAAACTCAAAATCCAAAGAACTGCATGCAAAAACTAGAAAAAGAAACAAAAAGTCGAAGGCTAGATCTTGAAGAGTCTTTTGTCTCAAAACAATGAATTGTGGCTGAAGTAGACAACAACATTAACAATGATGGAAACAACAATCATGGCACGACGTGTCAACATAGTTCCAAATGTATAACTGATCTTACTATAACGTAAAGGAATGTCCAACAAAGTGGAAAAAAATGAGATTATTGCAAATTTTATATGCTAACCCTTTTGCAGGTTTAGATCATGAAGATCTGTACACACACCTCACGAAATTCAACGAAGTTGTTGGTATGCTAGAAGCTCCATTAAATGAGGAAGAGGTGGCATTACAATGATTTTTTACATACTTTGTGATTGGAAAAGCAAAGGAGTGGTATCTAGATCAATCCACGTCGACGATGGCATATTGGAACTTCTTGGAGGAAAAGTTCCTAAATAGGTTCTTTCCTCACAACAAACCACTGGAAGCCAAGACAATCATCACAGTGTTTTCCCAAGAGGTAATATAAAATCTCTGAGAGGCATGGTAAAGATAAAAGTCCATGTCGAGACGATGTTCAAACCACGATTTTGACGAACTCACACAAATACATATCTTCATGAGTGGATGGAAATTTGAGGTTGGTCCATCCAATAGACAACCTTTTCAACATTACCCACAAGCACCCCCATAAGTAGACAAAATAAAAAAGTTAGAGGATACACTCAATCAATTCATGTAGGTGTTTATGGCCAGTCACAAAACTACTGAAACCTCCATTGAAAATGTTGAAATTCAGGTGGGGTAATTAGCCAAACAACTCACAGATCTCCCAAGTAACACATTAAGTGGAAAGACAAAGAATAATCCAAAGGAACATTGTAGTGTTGTTGTTGATGATAAATGTGAAATTATGGTATAGCAGATCACGAAGATGTCCTGAGAGATGTCGAGACACTTGATCTCGACTTCAAACACAATGACAATAAGGAGCAGAAAACAAATTGCAAAAAGTAAACAACACACAAAATTATTAACCCAGTTCGATGATCAACAACACCTACATCTGGGGCTACTAAGCCAGGAATGAAATCCACTAGATAGTATTAATTCTAAGCTAAACTCCATCGTTTACAACTTATCACTCAATCACTACCCATGCTTAATTTCTACCTAAGACTCTTCCTATGTATGAGACCCTTCTCAATTCCCTTTCAATCACAATAGTGACTGAAATTACAACTCAATGAAAATTGTCCAGCTCAGGTATTAACACAATACAAGAGTGGCTCACAAAGTATAAACCTTAGTACACACTAAGCACCAGCGCAAAATTTCACACTTATCTTAGGTTGAATCCATCCTATTTATAACCATAAACAAGACTGTATTTGGGCTTCAAAAATGTAGCAATTCTGTTCCATAGAATCTGCAACTAATTCTCCTCAATCCTAAGTTCCCTAAA
Source organism: Lathyrus sativus (assembly GCA_963859935.3). Classification (NCBI taxonomy): domain Eukaryota; kingdom Viridiplantae; phylum Streptophyta; class Magnoliopsida; order Fabales; family Fabaceae; genus Lathyrus; species Lathyrus sativus. The sequence goes on along the minus strand of OZ012735.1, from coordinate 671,051,433 downwards.
GTGTCGCCACACTTAGAAACAACATTTTCAAATTATAATCAGAATCTCTGATTCCTCAATCTTGGATGCCACCTAGGAAAAACAAATATTCTTCTGCAATTGGAATCTATATTAATAGATTCAAACCAGATTTAAAAACAGTAACAGACACAGATGTCGAATAACCCTGTTAGGACATCTTGTCAAAACATCTTGTTCTTCAGTTAGATCTTCATGTTAGGACATCTTGTCTAACATCAAGCTGTCAAGTTAGTTTTACCAAAATTGATACTAACCTCAAAGGCTTGAACTCATCAATCTCCCCCTTTGGCATATTTTGGCATATTTTGGCTAAAATTAACTAAAAGAAACTAGCAAACAAAAAACCATAGTATGGGACCATGAATCTGAACCATCAGAACATTAGCAGTGGAAAAACATCTTGACTCCCCCTTAAATTAGATCCTTCTTGTGTAAGCAATAGATTAGCATGCTCCCCCTCAATGGTTAGCAGCACAACAGTAGTCAGTGGGTAGCAGAGAGTGGTTAGTAAAGTTAGTATTACTCCCCATTTTTAGCCATAATATGACAAAGGCAATTAAATTAACAAAATAACCAAGAAAAAACATAAAGTATTAGAGAACATAACAAGCACATAAAGTTCCAAACAAATATCCTAGGCATTAAGCCCTTACGTAACCATACAAAAAAAACAAGACAACATTCAACAGTCATCTTCAGTTTCCTCATCATCCTCTTCCTCTTCTCCATGATCATCATCAGTGTCATTGGTGCCTTTGCCTTGCTCAGTTGTCAAGGCTTGTATTAATTGTTCAAGTTTAGCCCTCCTAGTTATACTTGACTTGATGATGGCATTAAGATCCTTGTAGGTCTCCTTCAACTGGGTAATGGTATTCTTCTTGGAAGTTCCAGAAACTGATGTTGGCACAGACGTTGAAACAATATCTGGGACATGGCTCGTAATAAACAACTTATAATGCAATGTCAAGGGGGAATCCCTTTTCATTGTATAATCTACAGTCACCAATATATCAGGATGCTGCTCTAGAATTATGCCACAAATGAGGGAAGGAAAGCATATAGAAAGCTTAATAGTAGTGGACGAAGCTTGCTTCAGAACTTTATCAAAGATATAAGTCCCAAAATCAAACTTACTTCCTTTACCAACAATGTATATGAATTTTCCTAGCCCAACAGATATGGTTGAAGTATGGTTGGTAGGCACCCAGTTGATAGTACCAATTCCATGCCGAATTGTATACTTCAGATTGAGCTTCCCAGCTAAAAGCTTCCCTTTGCTTGGCCAATGCTTCACAGTATTACAGTTGATCTCCTGACACACCTGATCATCAGTATCTTCACACTCAGGTTGAGGGTCTACTGATCTTCCCAAAAACCCGTTGATCACCGTGAAGGAAAATGTCACAACATTTCCTCTGACATACATCTTCCTGTATTCTTCGTTGTTTGCATCATCACAACCTTCAGGGATGTTCACTACAAATTCCTTGACCAACTTCTCATATCAGAACCCAAGTTTAGTGTCTGTCTTCATCAGGCCTGCAACTTCAATCAACTTCAACACCTCTTGGCATTCTAGGGAATTCTTCCCCAGTTATCTTTCCAAATCTACTCTTCTTTGATACACATATGGCCACCTCTCCACGTTTTCAGGAGCATGGAAGGAGACATTGTCCAAGGGAGCTTTAGGAAGCACATCATCCCTCTTCTTAGAAGTTGGCTTCTTTACATGCATGATGTCTTGGATATCTTCAAAAACATCATAGTCTAACTCAGTATCAGACTCAGCCTTTCTCTTTTTAGACACAATAGCAACCTTGGCCCAAGGTTTGTATGGTCCAACCACAGATTTCTTAGATTTCTTGTTAGAAGTGTTTTCAGTAGCCAGATTCTTACCTTTTCTGCTCATCAGTCTCTTGGCCACACTAGGGTGGAGGCTCTTGGCAATGATTTCATCGTCAGAAGCCAAGTCATCAACATTGATCACTTGATCAACATCCTTTCCAATAGTACCCTTGGATGCTTGTTATTTTGACTGAGATTCTTCTACAGATGGAGATGTTCCACCATCTGCTTCAACATCTCTTACCACAGAGTCAGCAAGGGTGTGCATATTCCCTTCAGACCTTTCATGATCATCCCCTTCAATACTATCCTCATCAACATTCTCCTTAGTCACTATCTCTGGTTCAGCTACACGAGCAGAGGTAGTGGGAAGAATCTGAGCCAAAGGTATAGTAATACCAGCAATGTTCAGATGACTCCCTTTACTTAAGGTTCTAGTAACTCTTTGACTAATTCTCTCATGAGTATCAAATCTTTCTATTTCACCCCTAGAGTTTGGAAAAACATCAGAGGTCTTTGAGGAATTACCTGTAGGGAGATCCTTATATTTTTTCATAGGGAGTTTTTCAGGCTTGCATGGCATCATAGCCAATGGAGCAACATCAATCGTATCTACAGCAGACAGTTTCCCAGACTTAGCTTTAACAGTTGAAGATGGATAATTCTTCTTCTTGGTTACCCTCTTAGACGGTTGTTGTTGAGACATCTTGGCACATTGGAAAGTTGAAGAAAAATTGACTGGATTAGGGTTTTCTTCGAGCACGAAGGTTAAACAGTTTATAACAAAAGGTACAATATGAAGAAGACGTGCGAGGGAGCGATTTAGGTCATTTTGAAATGATTGATTTTGAAGTCCTCTCTTTATTTGTTGGAACCATACATACACTTGAGTAGTATTCTCACAAATTAATTTCTTAAAACCCCCAATCATGCAAAACCCTAATTTTGCCCTTAACTCCTCAATCTGATTTTTGGAATCATTAGTGAGACTCAAATTATCACAATAAGATGTCACAACATCTTGTGTGACATTATGATCAGTCAGCATCTGCCTCAATCCTATGATCTAAGAGAAATTATCCCCAGTTGCTATCCTTCAGTTTATGTGATTGAGTCATTAGTAACAACATAAGCACATCTTTTTCCTTCAAACTCATCAACCATAGAGACCATGTGAAGAAGATCCTGAATCCTTGAGATAGTATGACGTTGCAACTTCTTGTTGAAGGTAGGAAAACACTTAGAAGGGGGGGTTGAATAAGGGGTTTTCAAAAACAATTATGACAATAGAAAATAACCAGTTATTTTTATCCTGGTTCGTTTGAACTCAAACTACTCCAGTCCACCCAGCCAAGGTGATTTCGTCTCTCTCAAACGAGGACTTAATCCACTAAATCAAAACTTGATTACAGTGATTTCCAATAAGATAATTGTCTTAGTCTTCTCAAGAATCTTGACCACAACTTGGTCTCTCAAGGATCTTTTACAAGAGTAAAATACAAATGTGTTTAAGGTGCTTCTAAAAAGCTATTATCACAACTGTGATTTACACAAATGAAGAACAAATAAAACTTAGTGTTTTATGTAGAAAGTTGTTTGAATGTTTTCTTTGATTGCTTTTGGAATTCTTCTTTGAAATTCTTCTATCAAAAATGTTGTGAATTTTTTTTACTTGAAGTGTTGATGAAGACTTCTTTATATACCTCACTTTCTCAATAGTGTGTAGAAGAAAGTACTATAGGATGTAGACCTAAAGGACAAATACTTTTCGTCTTGATTTGATATTCCCTTTTTGCCTGAAATCCTATGTCATGCACGAATGAGAAATAGTACCGTTGGTAGACTTTGGGTTTAGCAACGTCTCTTTCTTGAACACTTATTTTTCAAATGAACATATATGAAAAAATAATCTTTCATCAGATCCTCTGATGTTATTCCTTGTTCTTCTTATCAGAGTCACTCTTTCCAGAGTCTTGCAGCAAAGTGCTTTAGCGTGAATTATGATCAGAGTTGACTTGATTCAGAGCCTCTGTACTTGCAGCGTTTAGTTCTGAGTCTTCTGAATATTCTGAGTCTTTATAATCTGGGCTCAGAGTCTTCTGTAGGTAGTGCTTCAGAGTCTTCTTCAGCAAGCGCTTCAGAGTCTTCTGCATTTGGCGCTTCAGAGTCTTCTGCAGCTGCACTTCCTACACTCAGAGCCATGCGTTGTCATGTTCAGAGGAATTCTTTTGTCTTCAGATGAATATTTTAATTGATATCTGAAACGAAAACACTTTAACAAAATTAGAGTATATATTTTCTTATACAAAATTTCATTAATGTTATCATCAAAACATTGAGATATATTAAGAACCAATCTGTGTTCTAACAATCTCCCCCTTTTTGATGATGACAAAAACTATACGAAATTTTATTCAAAAACAAGAAAAAATATATCTCCCCCTGAAATGAATACTGCTAATAAATACTTCCCTTTCAACACTAGTATTCTTTCCAGAGTCAGAGTTAGCTTTGTAGACTTTCTCAGAGTTTTGCTTTGTAGATTTTCTCAGACCTTATTCAGAGTTAATTCTAAGGATATTATCAGATGAGAAGTTTTTAGCTCTGAAACACTTAATTCAACATTAGTTATATTTAATCATGTATGAGTTACCATTTTGTATCTGTTTATATGAATAATCAAAATTTCCATTTTCTCCCCCTTTTTGTCATATCAAAAAGTGATTTCAGAAAAAATCATTTAAGACAAAAATCAGAGCAAGAAAACAATTAACAGATAATCAGAAGAAAAGCATTCAGATGCATTCATTTAAATACTCAGAAGATAACAAAAAACAAGCAAAAACATAGATGTGCACAGACAAGAAAAACAACTAAGAAGGACGAGAGGCTATAATCTTCAGAAGCTCAGTTATCTCAGAAGTTTGTGCTTCCTGCTTTGCCATCCAAGTCTTTATCTCAGAAGTAGATTCATCTTGCTTAGCCGTTTAAGTCTTGATCTCTTCTGTTGTCTTCTCTTGCTTGACCATCCAGGTTTTAATCTCATAAGTTGCAGTCTCTTGCTGAGCAAGCTTTTCCTTTACGTCTTTAGAAACTTTTACTTCTTCAGAGTCTGTCTTTAAAACTGTTGATTCTGGAATGACCACTGAAGTAGATGCTGGCTCTAAATCCATATCAGAAGGCGTATCAGAAGCAGGAGTCTCTTCAGAGATAGCAGCCTCTGTGAAAGTTTCTTCAGGCTGAAAAATTATACTAATCTGAAGTGCCGCAGTTTCTTCAGATGCTGAACACACAATCTCTACAGGTGTGTTTTCCAGAAACTGAGTAGGAGTTCTGTGTGCACCCAGAAGAGCAAATTTTACAGCTTCAGAAAAATTCTCTTGAGCATCTGCAGAACAAGCAGCTTGAAGGTTCTCAGTCACAGAGTTGAACCTTCTTCTGAAAGTAGTCCAAAATACTTCAGAACCACAAGGATTCACTCTATTCAGGCATCTTTCCCTAGCAACAGATAACCACATCTGCATTTCTGTCTCAAAACCATATAACAGTGTCCCAACATCTGATCTAGGTGTGGGTTTAAGGAGAGCCTCTAAGAAAGTTTCCTTAGGGTCAACAGAAGGTGTAGGTTCAGAAGATGAGGGTTGTTCTGAGGAAAGAGGAGAAAGGGGAGTAAGAATGGTAAGGGAAGTAGGAATGGGAATTGGATTAGGAGAGGGAATTTGAGTAGGAGTGGGAATGGAAGTGGGAATATCATCAGGATGGTTTGGGGAGTTATGGGTTGTTGAGGTAACATCTGAAAGGTCAGAGTCAGATGAATCAGGGGAATCTGACGAGTCAGATGATCCAGATGATATAGGGTGTACTGTCATGAGAGGTTGTATGTCAAGGATGTCATGATCAGGGTTAGAGAGGTTAGGTTCAGAATGGTTTGATTCAGAGGGTTTTGGTTCGTCTGGTTGTAGTTCAGAGTGTTGAGGTTCAGATGTTTGTGGTTTAGATGTTTATGGTTCAGAGGGTAGTGGTTCAGAAGTTTTTGGTATTTGTGGTTCAGAGGTTGTGTGAGGACGAGAAAGAGTGGGAATTGGGTCATAAGGAGGAGGAGAAGGTTCAGATGCAGGAATTTTTGTTATAGTTTCCAGAACAGGAATAGCATAAGTGTTACCTGATTTCTTAAGACGCTTAGCCTTCACAGAAGACCATATTCAGAGGCTTTCCTTTTGGGGCGTGCAGAACCTTCTTCTGAAACCTTTCTCTTCTTCCTTCTCTTCTCAATTATTTCTGGAGCAGGTTCAGATGCTATCTTTATCAAATTTGCTGGAATGGGAGTTCCATCTGCCAAACATGATTCAATATAGTAGAGCAGAGCTTCTCTGGGCTCCTCTGCAGTAAATAGTGGAAAGTCCTCCACTGGAACTCTTCTTCTATGAACAGCAGCAGAGTCAATCTTGACTGGTTCAGATTGAAGTTCCTCCACCAGCCTCATCCTTTGCAAACTTTTCCCATCCAGAGGCTTTCCCAGAGTGGTTTCCAATTCTTCTATCTGACCTGCCTCTATCAGATGTGCAACTAATCCATTTTCTGTAAGTATATCAAAAATCAATCTTCCCATTGGGATCCAATTTCTGATCTTCTGATGTTTTGTTCTGATCTCTTCTCTGGACATTTTAACGTGGTTCCACAGATGAGAAAATAGAAAATGTGGCAGATCCACCTTAATATTGTTTCCCAAACAATACAGAAAGTACAGTTGTTCTGCGTTGATGTAATCTGGAGAGTTGGTTGATTTTCTGTGATGAATACACCCCAGAAAGATTTTTGCCCAAATTTTATAGTGAGTCTTCAAATCCTTGATCTTGCTAGAAGACAACCCAGAAGTGAAGACTTCTCTGTAGACTTCATCCATGTGTACCCTTCCCGCAGAAAGATTAGAAACACCATCCACTTCTTCATACCTATCAGCTTTCTAATCAAGTCCTTAGTGATGATGATTTCCTTACCCAAAACATATGAAATTATGAACTTGGGGCACACCTTTGCGTGAATCCAGAATTCTTTAACCAAGTGATGATAAACTGGACCAAACAGCCTATCAAAATACTTCACCCAACCTTGAGACGATACAGTTAAACGAAGATCAAAACCGTTCTTCGCCATGCATTCAAAGTTCACCATGAACTCACAAAGAACTTCTAGATCATCCATTGGTGTTAGAAGAGTTCGTTCTGGTGCTTTGTAGGTTTCATTTCCCTTTTTAGATGATGATGCTCCAGCCATTCTTGATTCTAAATTTTAAGATGAAGAAGATGAAGTTTCCATTGATGAACTTTTGAGATTAACTGATCTTGTTTTAGATTTAGCAGAGAAGAGAAAACAATGGAGAAGGCCAAAATGCATAAAAATGTGTGTGTGTGTGTGTGTGTGTGTGTGTGTGTGTGTGTGAGAGAGAGAGAGAGAGAGAGAGAGAGAGAGAGAGAGAGAGAGAGAGAGAGAAAGTGTGAAATCGTGTGAGATTGTGGAATATATAGAGACGAAATTAGGGCACAAAAACACAAACCACACTTAGCATTTAATCACATTAATTAAAAAAAGAAAATGATTTCAGCATTTAATGAGATTTGAGAAAATTGGGGGGAAAACGAGAATTGCAATAATTCAAACAGTACCTCAAACGGCGTCTAACTTTGTACGCTCCACCTTTTCAGATTTCACGTGACACGTGTTTGATGTTATTTTGCCTCTGAAGCTCTTTAGAATATGAAACGTTAAACAACGCTCATATCCTCTGAAGCTTGTTAGTTCAGAGTTTCACAAAAAAATAAAGTAACAAATGAATTTACAGATGCAACACTTCAGAATATAGACATTAATCATTTTTCATCTGAATAAATTTGCTTCTGAATAATACTTTTATTCTGGACAAAAGTCCATACTAATATTCTTCAGAATAAATTTAAATCTATCTTCAGCAAGGGGTTTTGTAAAGATGTCAGCCCATTGATGGTCTGTATCAACAAAATTTAAACTTAAAATTCCCTTCTGAATATAGTCTCTGATGAAATGATATTTAATTTCTATATGTTTTGCCTTAGAGTGTAAAATAGGTTTTTTAGAAAGGCAAATAGCAGAAGTGTTATCACAGAAGATAGAAATGTTACTCTCATATATCTGATAGTCTTCTAGCTGACTCTTCATCCAGAGCATTTGTGTACTACAACCAGCAGCAACAATATATTCTGCTTATGTAGTTGAGAGTGCTATTGTGGGTTGCTTCTTGCTTTACCATGAGATCAGATTGCCTCCCAGAAACTGACAGCTTCCAGAAGTACTTTTACGTTCAACTCTGTCTCCAGCATAATCAGCATCACAGAAGCCAACTAATTTAAAATCATCAGATCTTCTATAACACAAACCCATATTAGTAGTACCTTTCAGATACCTCAGAATCGTCTTAACAACTGTTAAGTGGGATTCTCTAGGATCTGATTGGAATCTAGCACACAGACAAACACTAAAAAGAATATCAGACCTAGAAGCAGTCAAGTACAGAAGAGAACCAATCATACCTCTGTAGAGCTTCTGATCTACCTTTTTACTTACCTCTTCTTTTCCCAGAGTGCTTGTTGGATGCATTGGAGTCTTTGTTGACTTGCTTTCTGTCATGTTGAACTTCATTAGAATCTCCTTCACATACTTTCTCTGATGCATGTAAGTGCCTTTTGGAGAGTGGTTGACTTGAATTCCCAAAAAGAATCTGAGTTCTCCTATCATGCTCATTTCAAATTCTGCCTGCATAGATTGAGCAAACTCCTTTCCAAGAGTAATATTTGTTGTTCCAAAAATAATATCATCAACATAAATCTGACAGATTAAAATGTCTTTCTTAATTGATTTATGAAAGAGAGTTGTATCAACCTTTCCTCTGATAAAATTATTTTCCAGAAGAAAATTACTCAGCCTCTCATACCAAGCTCTGGGAGCTTGTTTTAAGCCATAGAGTTATTTCTTTAGTTTAAAAACATGTTCTAGAAATTTTTCATTTTCAAAACCAGGGGGTTGATGAACATAGACTTTTTCTTCAATTAAACCATTTAAGAAAGCACTTTTAACATCCATCTGATACAGAGTGATGTTATTCTGTGCAGCAAAAGAAATAAATAAGCAAATAGATTCTAACCTTGCCACAGGAGCATAAGTCTTTGTGTAATAAATACCTTCTTGTTGACTGTAGCCTTGAGCAACCAGTCTTGCTTTGTTTCTGGTGACTTCTCCTTGCTCATTCAGCTTGTTTTTGTAAACCCATTTCGTTCCAATGATATTAAATCCTTTTGGTCTTGGAACCATATCCCAAACATATTTCCTTGTGAATTGAGTAAGCTCTTCTTGCATAGCAAGTATCCAATCATTGTCTTGCAGAGCTTCATCCATAGAGGTAGGTTTAATAAGTGATATTAAACCAAACAATGATGTTCTAGATGATTTTAGAAAGGATCTTGTTCTGATGGGATCATCCTTCTTCCTAATAGTCATTTCCTCTGGGTGAGAAGCTTTGATTCGGGAGGATCCTTTCAGAGGGGTTTCTTCAGAACTGGTTAAATTGTCCAGCTAAGTAGCTAAGGGAGTAGCATCTGAAGTAGCTTCTGGTTCTTTTGCTTGAACTTTGTCTGCCTCTGATTCTTCAGAGTCTGTTAGAGGGACTTCTCTATCTGCAGAAATTTCAAACCGCTTTGGCTTTTGATTGCCAAGCTTATCATCAAATCTGACATAAATTGATTCCTCCACAATCTGTGTCTCAGTATTGTATACTCTGTAACCTTTAGAGCATTCAGAATATCCAAGCATTAAACACTTATGTGCTTTAGAGTCAAACTTGTTCAGATTATCCTTAGTATTCAAAATAAAACAAACACATTCAAATGAAAATAAGAAATGTTAGGCTTTCTATTCCTCCATAATTCATAAGGAGTCTTCTCCAAAAGAGGTCTTACAGACACTCTGTTCTGAATATAACATGTTGTATAATTGCCTCTGCCCAAAAATGTTTTGCCATATTAGTCTCATTGATCATGGTTCTGGCCATTTCTTGCAATGTTCTATTCTTTCGTTCTACAACTCCATTTTGTTGAGGAGTTCTAGAACAAGAGAAATCATGTGCAATGCCATTTTCTTTAAAATATTTTTCAAAATATTTATTTTCAAATTCTCTACCATGATCACTTCTGACTTTGATAATACTAAAATTCTTTTCAATTTGAATTTGGTTGCATAAGTCAAAGAATACAGAATGTGACTCATCCTTGTGTTTCAGGAATTTTACCCATGTTCATCTGCTGTAGTCATCAACAATGACTAATCCATACTTCTTGCCTCTGATGGATGCAGTTTTCACTGGTCCAAACAGATCAATATGAAGTAGTTCTAATGGTCTAGAGGTAGAAACAACATTTTTAGATTTGAAAGAAGATTTTGAAAATTTTCCTTTATGACATGCTTCACAAAGAGCATCTGAGTTGAACTTCAACTTAGGAAGTCCTCTGACCAGATTGAGCTTGTTAATCTGAGATATACGTCTCATATTAACATGACCCAATCTTCTATGCCAAACTCATTGCTCATTATTAACAGGCATAACGCATTTAACATTTTGGTTTTTCAGTTCTGAAAGATTTATCTTATAAATGTTGTTCTTCCTTTTCCCATTAAAGAGGAGTGAACCATCGTTTTGACTAACAACTTTACAACATTTTTGATTAAATATTATATCATAACCATTGTCACTTAATTAACTTATGGACAATAGATTGTGTGTTAATCCTTCAACAAGCAGAACATCAGAGATAGAAGGGAGGTTACCATTACCAAGTGTTCCAGAGCCAATGATTTTGCCCTTTTGGTTTCCTCCAAACTTCACGTCTCCTCCAGATCTAAGTTCCAGGCTTTGGAACATAGACCTTCTTCCCGTCATGTGTTGTGAGAAGCCAGAGTCCAGGTACCATGACTGGTGTCTTAACTTTGCTGCTAAGGACATCTGCAACAAAGATTAATTTATCCTTAGGTACCCATATCTTTTTGGGTCCTCTGGGGTTAGTTAGTCTGAAGTTCTGCCTGAACTTCTTTTCCTTAAAAACTTTTATGTTCTTATGAGGTTTTGGTTTAATAAAGATTTTAGTAATTTGATTTATGCGTGCATGCTCTATGTCATTTAGGTGAACATATTTAAAATGAGTGTACAGAGGAGTATAGTTGATGATCAGCTTATCAACATGTTTTGAATTTAAATCCTTCCCAGAGGGTGATTCATATCTAACTCCCTTTCTGTTGTTCCTGCTAACACCATAGATCATGGAAGCCATTTTTCTTCTATCTAGGCCTCTGGACAGGAACTTATGAAAACTATAGTCACACTCTTCTAAAATGTTTTTGGAGCAAGACGTAGTATCTGAATTAGATTTTTGTTGAGCTTTTTCTAATTCAGTTTTTATTTGAAAATTATTTGCTTTAAGCTCAGCAATTTCTGAATTCATCTGATCAGTCTCAGATGTAAGATAGCTCTTAAGCTTCTTATATTTAAGTTTGATTTTACTATAGTTTTCAACCATCTAAGATAAGCTTTCAACTAGCTCAGCTCTGGTAAGTTCAGAAAATACCTCTTCTGAATCTGATTCTGATCCAGATTCAGATGTTTCTTCATTGTCTTCTGTGTTAGCCATCAGTGAAACATTTGCACATTCGTCCTCTGACTCTGATGAGGCTTCAGAGTCATCGGAGTCATCCCATGTGGCCATCAGGACTTTCTTCGAAAACATCATAGTCTAACTCAGTATCAGACTCAGCCTTTCTCTTTTTAGACACAATAGCAACCTTGGCCCAAGGTTTGTATGGTCCAACCACAGATTTCTTAGATTTCTTGTTAGAAGTGAAGGTGAGAAAATACTTAGAAGGGGGGGTTGAATAAGTATGAAGATTAAAACTTAGAAATAAAAACTCAAGTATTTTTATCCTGGTTTGTTGAACTTAACTACTCCAGTCTACCCTTCCTAGAGTGATTTTCCTTTCTCAATCAAGGACTTAATCCACTATTTAATCAACTGATTACAATAGTAAGCACTTAGAACAACTGTTCAAAGTCTTCTCAAGAACTACTGATCCTAACTGGATCTTCTTAAGGTTTACAATCAAATGTAATACAAATACAAGTGTTTAAGATTGCTTCTATAAAGCTTTATCACAACTGTGATTTTTCACTTAACTATTAAGAACAAAGAAATTAATTCTTGGAAAGAATATGAATAGTATGAGAGCTTGAATGTTGATTTCTTTTGGATAAAACGTCAACTGAAGAAATTGGGTGAAGTCTTGCTTTTATAGGCAGTTGATCCAAGGCGAGCTTCACGTTGAGAAGAGTGTCCAAAAGGTCTGAGCCTTTTTTGTCTTCACATCAAGTGACCTTTCCTAGAAGAAGAAAGCACAGAAAAATCCTTTTTGTTTGTGTTCTTATGTCTAGCATAAATAAGGAAAGAGTCGTTTGGATCATTCCAACGAATATAATCTTTGAATAATTCTTCTTCAGTTTTCAGCAAATTCATCAGAGTCTAATTAGATCAGAGCCTTCTGATGATGATCAAAGTTTTGCTGAATCAGAGTCTTCTGCAGCAGGTGTGCTTTTAGCGTGTTTAAGATCAGAGCATATTTGAGACAAATCTTCAGTACTGGCAGCTTTAGTACTTTCAGAATCTTCTGTAGTAACTATGCTTTGAAAAACTCTTCATACAGAATTCTTCTTTGGTTCAGATGCTTCTGACTTGCTTCAGATTCTTCTAGAGCTTCTGCTTCAGATCCTTCTGGAGCTTCTGCTTCAGATCCTTCTGGAGCTTCTGCTTCAGAATCTTCTGTAGGCTACACTCAGGATCTTCTATTGGCAGCAATCAGAATCTTCTAATGGATGCATCTGGCGCTTCAGAGTCTAGCTAATTTCTTATGTTCAATTTTGATTTGCTTCTGGAGTGTTAAATCCTTTACTATCTGCAGTAAAAACTCTCAAGCAAATTTTAGAGTATATAATTCTTAATTACAAAATTTCATAATAGTTATCATCAAAACATAGAGATATTATTAAGAACCAATCTGTGTTCTAACAATCTCCCTCCTTTTGATGATGACAAAAACATCAGAAATTTTGTTTAATTGAAAATATGATAATTATAACTCCCCCTGAGATGATGAATCTCCCCCTGAATTAAATACAAATAAGGAATAGAAACTTTCCTTTTGTCTTGAGTAATTTTCAGAGTTAGATCTTGATTTTTCTTTTAACATTTGAGAGTCAGAGTGTCTTGCAAATTTCAGAGTCAGAGTTTGATAATTGTCAAATGATCTGAGAGTCTCAGAGTTTCTTTTACATACTGTACTTATCAAATGTTCTGAAATACTCAGATTTAATGTTAGATAGAATAGATATGTCTGAAGTTTCATTCTGGTGAAGTTTAATTAAACAGTTCAGATCTATATTTTCTCCCCCTTTTTTGTCATAAGCAAAAAGTAAAAACTTTTAAAAAGACAAGTAAAAGGAAACAGTAAAGGAGATAAAGCATGTGGAGAAAACTTTGAAACAATCATTCAATTCAGTTCAGAGCAAGAGTACATGCATCAGAAGATATTCAAAAATACATAAGCAAACATCAGATGCAAAAACATCAGAATGAAAAAAATGAAAAACTAAGAGTGTTTTGACAAAAGCATCTTCAATAGATCCGTGATCTCAGAAGAGGAATGTTCTTACTTTGACATCCACTTAGCCATTATTTCATTTTTTTGATCCTGTTTTGACATCCACTCAGTCATGTCTTCAGACTTTTTATCCTGTTTGGCCATCCAAGACTTGATTTCTGATTGACCAGCTTCCAGAGCAGCAATTTTATCCTCAAAATCTGGATGTTCTTTCTTAATCTCAGATGAAGAAGGTTGAACATTGTCTGGAGCTTGAACAGAGTCAATTTCCATAGGGTCTATAGAGTTTGGAGCATTAGAGCCAGAAGGAAGTTCTACCAGAGTCATGGCCAAAGTGTTGTCTTCAGATGTAGATTCAGTAGTTTCTTCTGATGATGGAGGAGCATCTATAAGAAGTAAAGGTCCAGATCTCTTGACAGTCCAGAACAGACTTCTTGCAGCTTCAGCAAATCTGAGTTTCGCATCATCAGAACATATGTTCTTCAGATTTGATGCTACAGTGTTGAATCTGTTTATGAATCCATTCCAGATGACATCAGATTCTTGTGCATCCATTGTTGCTGAACACTTCCTCTGAACAGTACCTAAATACAACTGTATTTCTTGCAAAAAAACATGTAAATAAATGATCAATGTTTAGTCTAGGTTTGGGGTGTAGCAGAGTCTCCAATGTTATTGGTTTTGGTTGAGGAGTAGGTGGAAATAAGGATTTCTGAATGGAAATCAGAGGAGGAGGGTAGTATGGTATGAAAGGAATTTCAGGGGATTTGTCAGGTTTGGATCTGTTTAAAGCATTTAACAGATTTGGTTTTGCTTTAGTGTGATAGGAAACCACATCAAAGAGTTTATTGGAGTAAGGTTGGAAAGCAGATTTTGCAGGTTCATCAGAAGCAGCAGGTTTATCAGATGAAATAGGTATAGCTGAAGTAACAGCTTTTGCAGATTTAGCAGAATATGATATTGTTGCTAATGAACCTACTTCTGACATTGATTGAATATAGGTGAGAAGCACAGATGGTAGGGTGATTGTAAGTTTGGGTTTCAAGGGAGTGATAGGGTCAGATGGTTCAACTCTGTCATAGAAATCTTTGAGTTTGAAGCCATAGGCAAGATTGTGAAAAAGAGATGAGAATTGTGCACATGAGATAGATGTTCTTGGGGTAGATGTTAGGTTAGTATTTGGAATGAGGATCTCAGATGATGGTGCAGGTGTGGGAGTAGGATCTGGAATGGGAACTTTAGAGGATACAGGGGGTTCTGGTTGGTTTACCTCAGAATCTCTGTGAGAAGGAGAGATTAGAAAATCTGGGTGAATGTCAGATTCTGAGGAATTTGATGAAGTGGTTGGTGTGCAAGAATAGAAGACACTTGAAAAACAGTTTTCAGAGGTGTAACATCAAGAACTTCTGTCTCAGGGATGTTGGTTCCAGATGGGTTGGTTGATTCTGAAGGAATTTCAGAGGGATTTGATGAGGGTTCAAATATAGGTGGTTCTGATGGGATTGGTTCAAAAGTAACTGGTACAAATTTAGTGGGTTCAGATGTTTTGGATGGAGGATTATCTGATTGTGGTTGTTTCTCTTGCTGTTGTGTTTGAGGTTCAGATGATTTTTGTGGTTGATGTTTAAAGTCTTTTTCTGGTAGAGGTTCAGATGATTTTTATGGTTGTTTTTCTTGAGGTTGGTGTTGTTGTTCAAATGGCTTTTGTTGTGCAGATGGTTTTGTTGTTTGTTGTTGTTCTGTGGGTTGTTTTTCTGATGGTTGTTTTTGTGGTACAGATTGTTTGGTTGGAACTTCTGGTTGTGGAGTTTGAATTGGTGGTTTTGTTGTTGATAGTTTAGGTACAAAGGATTGTTTTACAGGTGAGATGGAAATTGGATTAGAAGATTTTTGAGGAGATGGAATAGATACATGAGGTGGAGCAGTAATAGATTGATTTTGTGAAGAAGGTGGTTTTGGAATAGACTTAACATTTGAATCATTTATAACAATAGGATTTGCAGAAGATACAAAAGTTTTAGTACCTTTGATTTTGATGCGTTTAGCAGGAACAGAAGAAGTGTCTCCAGATTCTTTCCTCTTTAGCAGCTTCTGTGGCTTCTCAGCAATCTTGGGCTTCTTCTGAACAGGTGCAGCTTCTGCTTCTAGTTGAGTCCTCTTCCTTGGTGGTTCTTCAATTACAACAGGTAATGGTTGCCTTGCTCTCTTTATAATATCTGCAGGAATAGGCTTTCCTTCTGCCTTGCACTCATCAATATATCTTACAACAATTTCCCTTGGTTCTTCAGCATAGAACAGAGGGTAATCATATATAGGAGTTCTCTTCTGACTCAATTCAGAAATGTTCAGCTTCTTGGGAGCTGTTGTGAGTTCTTCCACTATTTTTAGTCTCTAAAGACTTTTGGCATTCAGAGGCTTTCCCAAAATAAATTCCAGTTCCTCTGTGACTCCAGCAGTGTACAGAGCAGTTACAAGTCCATTTTCTGTTAGAAGATCTGAGATTAACCTTCCAAAAGGAATCCAGGTTCTGATCTTCTGACCTTTTTCTTTCACATATTCTCTAGAAGCATTTATATGATTCCATAGATGCATAAAAAGAATATATGGAAGATCTACCTTGGTACTCTGACTTAGGCAATACATAAAGTAGAGTTGTTCATTATTGACATAGTCTGGAGAGTTTGTTGACTTTCTGTGATGAATGCATCCCATGAAAATCTTAGCCCAAATCTTGTAGTCAGGCTTCAGATCTTTGAACTTATTAGAAGCTTGTCCAGCAGTCATCACTTCTTCATATACTTCATCCATATCAACACGCCCAGCTGGCAAGTGTGATACTCCATCTGTTTCCTCATAGCCAATGAGTTTTCTAATCAGATCTTCTGTTATGATTATCTCTTTGCCCAGAACAGAAGATAAAATAAACTTAGGGTATACAGAAGCATGGATCCAGAACTCTTTCACAAAAAAGGGGGTAAACTGGTCCAAAAAGTCTGTCAAAATACTTCACCCATCCTTGAGCACCTATAATGGAGCGAAATTCAAACCCATTCTCAGCAAGTGAATCAAATTCCACCATTGATTCACATAGAACCTCCAGCTTTTCAACAGGTGTTAGCAATGTTCTTTTTGGTGGAGTATAAGGAGTTACGCCCATATTAGCAAAGGTAACTGCAGCCATTGTAGATTGAACTTGTGCAGCAGTTGATGATGAAGTTGCCATTGAGGATGAATTTGTCACACGCTTAGGATAAGGGTTTTTGTGAAGAGAGAAGAGAAGACAGAAATGCATAAAAGTTTGAAATGTGAAAAGTGAGAGAATAAAGAGAAATGATGTATTTATACTAAACACATAGGCATACAAACGGTCAGAAGAAGGCACGTTTAAACAAAGCATTTAATGAAAAAGAATAAAATCATTTCAAGCATTTATTGCTTCTGACAATTTGGGGGGAAAAACAAGATTTTCACTATTCAAACTTCACCTCAAACGTCTCTTCAGTAGTGTACACGCCACCTTTGCGGATTTGGAGTGACACGTGTTTGCTTGCATGTGTTCTGAATTCTCTTGAGAAATGAAACGTTAACCAACGTTCAGATCCTCTAAGGATTGTTAGTTCAGAGTTTCACAAAAAACAAAAATAAAGAAAATAAATAAGCAATCAGAAGAAATACTTCAGAGCATTAGGCATTTTTGCATCTGTACAATTTGCTTCTGATAAATATCATTTTGGACAAAAATCCATACCAATATTTTTCAGAATAAATTTGAATCTATCTTCAACAAGTGGTTTTGTAAAAATATCTGCCCATTGATGATCTATATCAACAAAGGCCAAATTTATGATTCCCTTCTGAACATAGTCTCTGATGAAATGATGCTTAATTTCTATATGTTTTGCCTTAGAGTGTAAAATGGGGTTTTTAGACAAACATATGTTAGAACACAAATTGGTTCTTAATAATATCTCTATGTTTTGATGATAACTATTAGGAAATTTTGTATTTAAGAATTATATACTCTAAAATTTGCTTGTGAGTTTTTACTGCAGATAATAAAGAAATTAATACTCCAGAAGCAAATCTGAATTGAATGCAAGAAATTAACTAGACTCTGAAGCGCCAGATGCACTCATTAGAAGATTCTGATTGTTGCCAACAGAAGATTCTGAGCGTAGCCTCCAGAAAAGTCTGAAGCAGAAGCTCCAGAAGAATCTGAATCAGAAGTTCCAGAAGAATCTGAAGCAGAAGCTCCAGAAGGATCTGAAGAAGTAGCTCCAGAAGAATCTGAAGCAAGTCAGAAGCATCTGAAGCAAAGAAGAATTTTGTATGAAGAGTTTTTCAAAGCATATATTCTACAGAAGTTTCTGAAAGTACTAAAGCTGCCAGTACTAAAGTTGTGTTCCAAATATGCTCTGATATTTAACACGCTGAAAGCACACCTGCTGCAGAAGACTCTGATACAGCAAGCTCTAATCATCATCAGAAGACTCTGACTCAATTAGACTCTGATGAACTTGCTGAAAACTGAAGAAGAAATATTCAAAGATTATATCCGTTGGAGTAAATCAAACGTCTCTTTCCTTATTTATGCTAGACACAAGAACACAGACAAAAAGGATTTTTCTGTGCTTTCTTCTTCTAGGAAAGGTCACTTGATGTGAAGACAAAAAGACTCAGACCTTTTGGGACACTATTCTCAACATGCAGCTCCCTTGGATCAGCTGCCTATAAAAGCAAGTCTCCACCAAATTCTTCAATTAGACGTTTTGCTGAAAAGAATTAAAACATTCAAGCTCTCGTACTTTCATATTCATTCTTAGAATTAATTTCATTATACTTAAACTTAAGAGAAATATCACTGTTGTGATTAAAGCTTTTTAGAAGCATTCTTACTCTTGTATTAGATTTACATTGATTGTAAAGGATTTCCTTAAGAGGATTCAGTTGGAATCAGTAACTCTTGAGAAGACTAAGAACAGTTGTTCTTAGGTGTTACTATTGTAATCTGTTTGATTAAATAGTGGATTAAGTCCTTGTTTGAGAAAGGTAAATCACTCTAGGAAGGGTGGACTGGAGTAGTTGAGTTCAACGAACCAGGATAAAAATACTTGTGTTTTAATTCTAAGTTTTAATCTTTCATACTTATTCAACCCCCCTTCTAAGTATTATCTCACCTTCAACATATAGCAGAAGTATTATCACAGAAGATAGAAATGTTACTTTCAAATATCTGATAATCTTCTAGCTAACTTTTCATCCAGAGCATCTGCGTGCTACATCCAGCAGCAGCAATATATTCTGCCTCTGTGGTTGAAAGTGCAATTGTGGGTTGCTTCTTGTTGTACCAAGAGATTAGATTTCTTCCTAGAAATTGACAACTTCCAGAAGTACTTTTCCTTTCCACTCTGTCTCCAGCGTAGTCGGTATCACAGAATCCAACTAATTTGAAATCATCAGATTTTCTGTAACACAAACCCACATTAGAAGTACCTTTCAGATACCTTAGAATCCTCTTGACAGCTGTCAAATGTGATTCTCTAGGATCTGATTGGAATCTAGCACACAAGCATACACTGAACAATATGTCAGGTCTAGAAGTAGTTAAGTAAAGAAGAGATCATATCATACCTCTGTAGAGCTTCTGATCTACTTTCTTACTTACCTCTTCTTTGCCAAGTGAGCTAGTTGGATGCATGGGAGTCTTTGCCAGCTTACTATCAGTCATGTTAAATTTATTTAGAAGTTCTTTAACATATTTGGTCTGATGTATGTAAGTGCACTCTGGAGTTTGATTGACTTGGATTCCTAGAAAGAATCTCAGTTCTCCCATCATGCTCATTTCAAATTCTGCCTACATACATTTAACAAACTCCTTTCCCAGCATAGTATTGGTAGATCCAAATATTATATCATCTACATAAATTTGACAAATTAGAAGATTTTTTTTAATTGATTTACAAAAGAGTGTTGTGTCCACTTTGCCTCTGATGAAATTTTTCTCCAGAAGAAAATTGCTCACTCTCTCATACCAAGCTCTGGGAGCTTGTTTTAAACCATATAGAGATTTCTTTAATTTGAAAACATGATCTGGAAATTTTTCACTCTCAAAACCAGGAGGTTGGTGGACATAAACTTCTTCTTCTATAATACCATTTAGAAAGGCACTTTTAACATCCATCTGATACAGAGTGATATTATTTTGTGCAGCAAATGAAATAAGAAGGCGTATAGATTCTAACCTTGCCACTGGAGCATAAGTTTCAGTGTAATCAATACCTTCTTGTTGACTGTACCCTTGAGCAACAAGCCTTGCCTTATTTCTTTCAACTTCTCCTTTCTCATTTAGCTTATTTCTGAAGACCCACTTAGTTCCAATTATATTGAATCCTTGTGGTCTTTGAACTAAATCCCACACATCATTTCTGGTGAATTGATTTAACTCTTCTTGCATGGCAATAACCCAATCACTGTCTTGCAGAGCTTCATCTACAGAAGATGGTTCAATTTCTGACACCAGTCCAAATAATGATGCTTCAGATGATCTTAGAAAGGACTTTGTTCTGATGGGATCATCCTTCTTTCCAATAATGACATTATCTGGATGAGAAGCTTTAATTCTGGATGATGATCCTCTAACAGTTGATTCTTCAGAAATGTTTAGATTGTTCATCTGAGAAGTTAAAGGAATAGCATCTGGCGTTGCCTCTGGTACTTTCACTTGAGCTTTGTCTGCCTCTGGGACTTCAGAGTCTGTGAAAACTACTTCTCTATCTGCAGAGTTTTCAGACTGCTTTGGCTTTTTATTGCCAAGCTTATCATCAAATCTAACATGAATAGATTCTTCCACAATCTGTGTCTCAGTGTTGTATACTCTGTAGCCTTTAGAGCGTTCAAAATATCCAAGCATGAAACACTTCTGTGCTTTGGAATCAAACTTGTTAAGATTTTCTTTAGTATTTAACATATAGCAAACACATCCAAAAGGATGAAAATATGAAATGTTGGGCTTTCTGTTCTTCCACAGTTCATATGGAGTCTTTTCCAGAAGAGGTCTTATAGACACTCTGTTCTGAATGTAACAGGCTGTGTTGATTGCTTCTGCCCAAAAGTGTTTTGCCAGATTTGTCTCATTGATCATGGTTCTGGCCATTTCTTGCAGAGTTCTGTTTTTCCTCTCTACAACCCCATTTTGTTGTGGAGTTCTAGGACAAGAAAAATCATGAGCAATGCCATTTTCATTAAAATACTTTTCAAAATATTTATTTTCAAATTCACCACCATGATCACTTCTGACTTTTATAATTTTGAAATCTTTTTCATTCTGGACTTGCTTGCAGAAGTCAAAGAACACAGAATGTGACTCATCCTTGTGTTTTAAGAACTTTACCCATGTCCATCTACTATAGTCATCAACAATGACTAATCCATACTTCTTGCCTCTGATGGATGCAGTTTTCACTGGTCCAAACAGATCAATATGAAGTAATTCTAGTGGTCTGGAAGTAGAAACAACATTTTTTGATTTAAAAGATGATTTTGAAAACTTCCCTTTTTGGCATGCTTCACAAAGAGCATATGAGGTGAACTTCAGATTAGGAAATCCTCTGACAAGATTAAGTTTATTAATCTGAGATATACGTCTCATATTAATATGCCTCAATCTTCTGTGCCAGACCCATTGCTGTTCATTAACAGACAAGAGGCATTTAACATTCTGAACTTTAAGTTCTGAAAGATTTATTTTATAAATGTTGTTTTTCCTCTTACCATTAAATAGGATAGAGCCATCCTTTTGACTAATAGCTTTACAACATTTTTGATTAAAGGTAATATCATAACCATTGTCATTTAATTGACTTATGGACAATAAGTTATGCTTTAACCCTTCAACAAGTAAAACATTAGTAATAGAGGGAAGTTTACCATTTCCAATGGTGCCAGATCCAATGATCTTGCCCTTCTGGTTCCCTCCAAATTTCACATCACCTCCAGATCTAAGCTCCAGGCTTTGGAACATAGATCTTTCTCCTGTCATGTGTCGTGAGCATCCAGAGTCCAGGTACCATGATTGGCGTCCTGACCTTGCTGCTAAGAACATCTGCAACAAGAATTATTTTACTTTTAGGTACTCAGATCTTCTTGGGTCCTTTAGGGTTAGTTGTTCTGAAGGTTTGTCTAAACTTCTGTTTTTCAACATAAGGTTTATTCTGACTAGCCTTAGATTTAAACACATGAATATTCTTTTCAGAGCGTGTTTGTTCAATATCATTCAAGTGACCAAATTTAAAGTGTGAATATAAAGGAGTTTTCTTGATGATAATTTTATCAACAGGTTTTGGATTTAAATCCTTTCCAGAGGAGGATTCATATCCAATTCCTTTTCTGTTATTTCTGCTAACTCCATAGATCATAGAAGCCATTTTGCTTCTGTCTATGCTTTTAGCAAGAAACTTCTGAAAGCTATAATCATATTTTTCCAAAATATCTTTGCATTCAGATTCAGTTTCAGAATCACAGTTTTGTTGAGCTAATTCAGAATCATTTTTCAATTTTAAGTTCTTTTCATTTAGCTCAGCTACTTCTGATTTGAGAATATTATTCTCAGATACAAGATTGCTTTGACGCTTCTTGTATTTGAGCTTAATATTGTTATAGCTTTTCAGAACTTCTGATAACACTTTGATAAGTTCTTCTTTAGTGAGTTTAGCCATTACCTCTTCAGCGTCAGAGTCAGATTCAGATCCTGAAGTTCCTTCCTCCTGATCTTCTATGTCTGCCATCAAAGCTACATTGACATATTCTTCTTTTGACTCAGATTCAG
Organism: Lathyrus sativus; assembly: GCA_963859935.3. NCBI lineage: Eukaryota > Viridiplantae > Streptophyta > Magnoliopsida > Fabales > Fabaceae > Lathyrus > Lathyrus sativus. The sequence goes on along the minus strand of OZ012735.1, from coordinate 671,029,019 downwards.
ATTCAGATGTATCTGAATCATCCCAGGTGGCCATCAGAACCTTTTTCTTCTTATCAAATTTTCTTTTAGGCTTTTCTTTCAGCACCTTTGGACATTCATTTTTGTAATGTCCAGGTTCTTTACATTCATAACAGACAACCTCCTTTTTGCCAGATCTTTTGTGTCCAGAAGATTCTTTTCTTCGGTCAGGCTTTCTGAAGTTTCTGAACTTCTTTCCTTTATGCTTCCAGAGTTTGTTTATTCTTCTGGACAACATGGACAGTTCATCTTCATCTTCAGATGAGGATTCTTCAGAGCTTTCCTCTATTACCTGCAATGCTTTAGCAGATTTATTAGATTTTAAAGCAACAGATTTACCTTTCTTTTGAGGTTCATCTTCCTCAAGCTCAATTTTCATGACTTCTTAGTGAACTAATCAGTTCCTCCAAGGAGATCTTGTTCAGATCTTTAGCCATCTTCAGCGCTGTCACCATAGGTCTCCATCTGGTGGGTAAGCTTCTGATGATCTTTTTCACATGATCAGTAGTAGAGTATCCTTTATCCAGAACCTTTAGTCCAGCTGTAAGTATTTGAAATCTGGAGAACATAGCTTCAACAGATTCAAAGTCTTCCATCTTGAAGGCTTCATACTTCTGGATCAGAGCGAGAGCCTTTGTTTCCTTGACTTAAGAGTTTCCCTCATGAGTCATCTTTAAGGATTCAAACATGTCAAATGCAGTTTCCCTGTTTGTAATTTTTTCATACTCAGTGTGAGATATTGCATTCAACAATATTGTTCTGGCCTTGTGGTGATTTCTAAATTCTTTCTTCTGAGCATCTGTCATAGATTTTCTGTCTATTTTCTTGCCATTCCCATCAGTGGGATGAACATATCCATCTATGACCAGATCCCATAAATCAGCATCATATCCAAGGAAAAAACTTTCAATCCTGTCTTTCCAATAATCAAATTTCTTCCCATCAAACATAGGGGGTTTGGTGTTGATTCTGTCTCTTTCTTCATATTTGTTGTTAATGTTAGACATTGTATTATCAGCCATAGTAACAACCAAATATATATCAAAGTATTTCTCTCTGGATCTTTACTGTCACTGTTAAGTGGTAGCACACACAAAACCGGAGCTCTGATGCCAACTGAAGGTGAGAAAATACTTAGAAGGGGGGGGGGGGGGGTTGAATAAGTATGAAGATTAAAACTTAGAAATAAAAACATAAGTATTTTTATCCTGGTTCGTTGAACTCAACTACTCCAGTCCACCCTTCCTAGATTGATTTGCCTTTCTCAATCAAGGACTTAATCCACTATTTAATCAACTGATTACAATAGTAAGCACTTAGAACAACTGTTCAAAGTCTTCTCAAGAACTACTGATCCTAACTGGATCTTCTTAAGGTTTACAATCAAATGTAATACAAATACAAGTGTTTAAGATTGCTTTTATAAAGCTTTATCACAACTGTGATTTTTCACTTAACTATTAAGAACAAAGAAATTAATTCTTAGAAAGAATATGAATAGTATGAGAGCTTGAATGTTGATTTCTTTTGGATAAAACGTCAACTGAAGAAATTGGGTGAAGTCTTGCTTTTATAGGCAGTTGATCCAAGGTGAGCTTCACGTTGAGAAGAGTGTCCAAAAGGTCTGAGCCTTTTTTGTCTTCACATCAAGTGACCTTTCCTAGAAGAAGAAAGCACAGAAAAATCCTTTTTGTCTGTGTTCTTGTGTCTAGCATAAATAAGGAAAGAGTCGTTTGGATCATTCCAACGAATATAATCTTTGAATAATTCTTCTTCAGTTTTCAGCAAATTCATCAGAGTCTAATTAGATCAGAGCCTTCTGATGATGATCAGAGTTTTGCTGAATCAGAGTCTTCTGCAGCAGGTGTGCTTTTAGTGTGTTTAAGATCAGAGCATATTTGAGACAAATCTTCAGTACTGGCATCTTTAGTACTTTCAGAATCTTCTGTAGTAACTATGCTTTGAAAAACTCTTCATACAAAATTCTTCTTTGGTTCAGATGCTTCTGACTTGCTTCAGATTCTTCTGGAGCTTCTGCTTCAGAATCTTTTATAGGCTACGCTCAGGATCTTCTGTTGGCAGCAATCAGAATCTTCTAATGGATGCATCTGGCGCTTCAAAGTCTAGCTAATTTCTTATGTTCAATTCTGATTTGCTTCTGGAGTGTTAATTCCTTTACTATTTGCAGTAAAAACTCTCAAGCAAATTTTAGAGTATATAATTCTTAATTACAAAATTTCATAATAGTTATCATCAAAATATAGAGATATTATTAAGAACCAATCTGTGTTCTAACAAGAAGTGTTTTCAGTAGCCAGATTCTTACCTTTTCTGCTCTTCAGTCTCTTGGCCACACTAGGGTGGAGGATCTTGGCAATGATTTCATCGTCAGAAGCCAAGTCATTAACATTGATCACTTGATCAACATCCTTTCCAATAGTACCCTTAGATGCTTGTTATTTTGACTAAGATTCTTCTACAGATGGAGATGTTCCACCATCTGCTTCAACATCTCTTACCACAGAGTCAGCAAGGGTGTGCATATTCCTTTCAGACCTTTCATGATCATCCCCTTCAATACTATCCTCGTCAACATTATCCTTAGTCACTATCTCTGGTTCAGCTACACGAGCAGAGGTAGTGGGAAGAATCTGAGCCAAAGGTTTAGTAATACCAGCAATGTTCAGATGACTCCCTTTACTTAAGGTTCTAGTAACTATTTGACTAATTCTCTCATCAGTATCAAATCTTTCTATTTCACCCCTAGAGTTGGGAAAACATCAGAGGTCTTTGAGGAATTACCTGTAGGGAGATCCTTATATTTTTTCATAGGGAGTTTTTCAGGCTTGCATGGCATCATAGCCAATGGAGCAACATCAATCGTATCTACAGCAGACAGTTTCCCAGAATTAGCTTTAACAGTTGAAGATGGATAATTCTTCTTCTTGGTTACCCTCTTAAACGATTGTTGTTGAGACATCTTGGCACACTGGAAAGTTGAAGAAAAATTGACTGGATTAGGGTTTTCTTCGAGCACGAAGGTTAAACAGTTTATAACGAAAGGTACAATATGAAGAAGGCATGCGAGGGAGCGATTTAGGTCATTTTGAAATGATTGATTTTGAAGTCCTCTCTTTATTTGTTGGAACCATACATACACTTGAGTAGTATTCTCACAAATTAATTTCTTAAAACCCCTCAATCATGCAAAACCCTAATTTTCCCCTTAACTCCTCAATCTGATTTTTGGAATCATTAGTGAGACTCAAGTTATCACAATAAGATGTCACAACATCTTGTGTGACATTATGATTAGTCAGCATTTGCCTCAATCCTATGATCTAAGAGAAATTATCCCCGGTTGCTATCCTTCAGTTTATGTGATTGAGTCATTAGTAACAGCATAAGCACATATTTTTCCTTCAAACTCATCAACCATAGAGACCATGTGAAGAAGATCCTGAACCCTTGAGATAGTATGACGTTGCAACTTCTAGTTGAAGGTAGGAAAACACTTAGAAGGGGGGGGGGTTGAATAAGGGGTTTTCAAAAACAATTATGACAATAGAAAATAACCATTTATTTTTATCCTGGTTCGTTTGAACCCAAACTACTCCAGTCCACCCGGCCAAGGTGATTTCGCCTCTCTCAAATGAGGACTTAATCCACTAAATCAAAACTTGATTACAGTGATTTCCACTAAGACAACTGTCTTAGTCTTCTCAAGAATCCTGACCACAACTTGGTCTCTCAAGGATCTTTTACAAGAGTAAAATAGAAATGTGTTTAAGGTGCTTCTAAAAATCTATTATCACAACTGTGATTTACACAAATGAAGAACAAATAAAACTTAGTGTTTTATGTAGAAAGTTGTTTGAATGTTTTGTTTGATTGCTTTTGGAATTCTTCTATCAAAAATGTTGTGAATTTTTTTTACTTGAAGTGTTGATGAAGACTTCTTTATATACCTCACTTTCTCAATAGTGTGTATAAGAAAGTACTATAGGATGTAGACATAAAGGACAAATACTTTTCGTCTTGTTTTGACATTTCCTTTTTGCCTGAAATCTCGTGTCATGCACGAATGAGAAATAGTACCGTTGGTAGACCTTGGGTTTAGCAACGTCTCTTTCTTGAACACTTATTTTTCAAATGAACATATATGAAAAAATAATCTTTCATCAGATCCTCTGATGTTGTTCCTTGTTCTTCTTATTAGAGTCACTCTTTCCAGAGTGTTGCAGCAAAGTGCTTTAGCGTGAATTATGATCAGAGTTGACTTGATTCAGAGCCTCTGTACTTGCAGCGTTTAGTTCTGAGTCTTCTGAATATTATGAGTCTTTATACTCTGCACTCAAAGTCTTCTGTAGGTAGTGCTTCAGAGTCTTCTTCAGCCAGCGCTTCAGAGTCTTCTTCAGCAAGCGCTTCAGAGTCTTCTGCAGCTGCACTTCCTACGCTCAGAGCCTTGCGTTGTCATGTTCAGAGGAATTCTTTTGTCTTCAGATTAATATTTTATTTGATATCTGAAACAAAAACACTTGAACAAAATTAGAGTATATATTTTCTTATACAAAATTTCATTAATGTTATCATCAAAACATTGAGATATATTAAGAACCAATCTGTGTTCTAACACTTGTGTGACATCTTAGTTAACTTCCCACTTTCCCATACATTAATGCTCATATCTGAGGCAGGTTTCTGATGCTTCCGTTTTAAGATTGATGAGGCCTCTTTCTGTAAAGGAGTCCATATATAGTAATTATTTTTTGATTTGACACCCCTCATGATGACTTTATCTTTATCATTCATAACCAAATATTCAGATTTGGTAAAATTGACCTTTAGACCTTGGTCACAAAGCTGACTAATACTAATCAAATTCATAGTCAGTCTCTTGACAAGTAACACCTTACCAAGTCTAGGTTTCCCAGCAAGGTCCAATGTTCCAACCCCTTTATTTTTTCTTTTGGACCCAACTCCAAAGGTGACATAGTTAGAGGCATGAGATTCTATATTCACCAAAAAGTTCTTGACACCCGTCATTTTTATTGAACAACCACTATTAAAGTACCACTTCTCTTCATCAGAGCCTCTTAGAGAAGAATGCGCTTTTAGGGCCACAAACTCATTCTTAGGACTCCACTTCTTTCTAACTTTACCATCTTGCATCTTTCTGGATTGAGAGTTAGACTTGGGATATCTATGTAACTTGTAGCAGCAAGTGTTTAATATGGCTATACTTACCATAATGATGACATTTCCAGTCTCGCTTCTTTTTTTCTGAAGTATCTTTCTGATGTTTGCTTGGATGTTGAAACATCCCTTTTGACATCTTCTGATTCTGTCTCCTCTTGGGCTGAGCAGAACTAGATTCTGGCTCCTTTCTTTTGCTCATCATACCTTGTTCATTATAACCAATTCCTCTGATATCTCCAACATTCCTACCAAATTGAAGGATCTCATCAACCACATCAGAACTGCTATTGAGCATTCTAACAGTTTTGGTTATATTGTCAAATTTGGAGTTAAGCAATACAACTTCCTCCTTTAGATCAAAGATGATGTCAAGCTGCTTTGATCTTTTAGCCTCAAGAAGCGTTATAACACCATGTTGATCCTCTCCTAGATGACAAAGTTCTCCACTTCTAGTGTACAGTTCCTTGTAGGAGTTGACTAGATCATTATATGATAGTTTTCCAATGTCTAATTCTACATCATAACTAAATACCCCTGTAAGAGCAGAAACCCATTTGGATGATTCTTCTTCACTTGCAGAATCATCTTCAGACCATGATGTAGACAAGCCTTTCTTTTCTTTCTTGAGAAAGGTAGGACACTCACATTTAATGTGTCTAAATCCCTCACATTCATAGCACCTGGCTCCTTTCCTTTTGTCAGATTTCTCTTCATTTTTGGGCTTTCTTCCAAAATCCTTCCTTTTGCTGTTGTCAGATGACTGAGTCTTGACATTTGCTCTTGACTCCCCTTCCATCCTTTTCAGCAATTGATTGTACTTTTTTCCTAGAAACACAACAGTCTTAGACAATTCTTCTTTGAAATTTTTCTTGCCTTTGTCTTGACTAGTCACCAAGGTTAAGTGTTGTGGTGAGAATCAGATATCAAGTTATTAGTTAACTTGAATCGCAAATCATGAAGTTCACCACCGAGCTTTGATTTATCCAAAGGAAAGGGTAAAGATCGAAGAAAACCCTAAGTATGCTATGTAACAACACAGTTAAGAGATCTAAGGTTTGGGGGTTGATTATACCTAGGGAAGGTGTTAGCATCCTAAGTATCTGTAGTACTCTAGAGGAACCTCTTATTATTATTTGTATTAGGTTAAAGTTGCTTGCTAAGGGAAAAGCTAAGGTAAATACCTAGGGGTATATACACTAAGTATGCTCGCCAAGATGTTGTATCTTGTGCCTACGTATCCTGGCTAGGATGGAATCAGAGCAACCATAGTTCACCTAACTAGGGATGAGGAACTCTTGATAACGATCAAGGTTCCAGAGGGGAAGTAAGTATCCATAACCATGATACTTACACAGAGTTAAACAACTCTCTAAGTCTAAGTTGAAAATTAAACTAACTAGGGTTATCTTTAACCAAAGTCAAAAGGGAAAGTGAGTATCCATAACCATGATACTCACATAGAGTTTACCAACTCTAAACCTAATTCTAAGTTGCAAGACCAATTGGTTCTAACCAGACTAAAAGAAGGGAGATAACAGTTAGTTGTTAGTGGTTAGAAGGCTCGACAAGATATCGCATCTTATGCCGACGTTTCCTGACTAGGATGGAATCAGAGCCTCCGTAGTTCGGCCGGCAAGGTGTTAAGGAACTCTTGATTGTGGTTAAGGTTCCAAGGGGGAAGGTAAGTGTTTGTGGCAAGACACTTATGTAGAGTGCAACGACTCTATACCTAAAATAGATTAAACAAGTAAGACTCTCACAAGGTCTGGAGAGAAAGAGTGGACAAGGCTATCATAAATGACATGGCAGCCAACAGGGGGAGATCCTTTCCTTTGGAATTATTAAGAACCTAAATCTATCTTACCCCGAGCTTAATAAAAAATTAAGTCGAGCTAGGAGATTTTAAGGGAACATGTAAGAAGATAAAAGCAAATAAATCAGTACACACATCAAAATCAAAATGGAATATCTAGAGAAGGTAAAGACCCTGAAGTGAACAATCACACAAAAATGCAAATGATCAGCACAAGATATGAACAGGAGAATAAAAGAATCGAAACCAACATCAAATAGAGAAAAAAAAAAGACAAAACCTCAAGCTAAAGAACTAAACTTCCAGTTATCAGGTTAAAGGTCAAATAAATTAACATAAATTAAAAACTAATTAGTCCTAATTAATCCATAAAATGATTTTAAAAAATTGGGTTTTTGTTTATATTTAAAATTATTTATAAAAAAAAATCAAGAACATATATTGTTAGACCATTTTGAAATAAACCTTATTATTTTTACTAATTTATGACCTCTTTTATTTTAATGACTAAGAATTACTAATCCTAAAGAAACTAATCTTAAAACAAATTATTAATCTGAAAATAAGTTATTAATCTTATTAATCCTAAAACAAACTACTTATGTTAAAATAAAGAAAACAAAAATGATAAAATAATAAATAAATAAAAGATGGGCCAGTATCCAAAATCAAACCCAAAGAGCATACACATCTCAAGGTACATGGATCAGGTCCGTGACCCAGCTGGGTACTGAAAGAGTTTTTCCTAATTCATGAAGGTGTGATTAGGATTTACAAAAACACAGCTAACCAACGAATCACTCATTCTTCTCCTTATCTTTTCGATTTGTGATCTTTATCCTCTCAATCTGTCCATTTTCCATTCTCTCACTGCTTTCAGCGGCTTTCCTCTTACCCATCGTTCTCGTTACTGCTTCTCACCCGGTGGATTTCACTTTCTTGTTCAAGGTCTCGAAACAGAGGAATGATGTTACGGATCAATTATCAAGATTGTGTGGGTTAATCATGGTTATGTGTATGAAGGTTAACAAGTGATGGTGATGAAGCGAGAACAGAAGGGTGGTGGTGGTTGTTCGTTGTTGTTGTTGTTTCAAGTGGTGACGATGTAAATAAAATTGAATTCGTGTGGTTGTTGATTGAAGGAGTTATTGCTCGTCGAAGAAAGTGGAGATGGTGTGTTGAACAGAGTTCTAATGTTGAAACAGGGGAAGCAGAGGTAAATTTTTTACATTCGAAATTTCTTTGTTTTTTGGCTTGCTATTATAGATTCGCTGTTGATGCTGATAGAAGCTTGGATAATTGTGGTTTATGTGAGTTAAAGCAAAAATGGTTTCTATGAAGATTTTTTAGAAGAATGGTTGTGAAGCAGTGTTTTTTGTAAAGTAAAGAAGATATGAGTTGATGAAGACTTAATGGTTTATGGTTATCCAAGATAGGGTTGCTGAAAGATCAGGTCATTAGTACGAAAATTTCCTTTTTTTTTGTCTCAATTTCCTTCCTCTGCTACTTTCTCCCCAACAACTCCTTTTTTCTCTCCTTTAATCGTCCTTTTCTTTTCTTTTTAAATCAAGCTGTATCAGAATTTAGAATTTGTCCTGTTGTGGTGTGGATCTATTATTTTCATATTCTGATTTTGCAGGTATGTTTTGGAATGTTATGGTTTGGAGTCCTGTGTATGTGTAGGTTTTAACAGATGGTCATGTTGTAGTTTTCCTTTGTAGGGTGTTGCATGCTTGTAGCATCGAGTTGTTGTTGTTCTTTGGTCAAGGTTTTTCAAAGTTTTGGAGCATAGGAAATAGCAAGACTTTGTTTTTTGCGGCTACTGGTGAAATGGACTTGGTATAACATTGTGTAAATGGACTTTGGTGTAACTTTGTGTAATTGGACTTTGGATGTAGCAGGACTTTTTTGTGTAATTTTGTCATAACTTTGTGAAATGGACTTTGGATGTAGCAGGACTTTTTTGTGTGATTTTCATAACTTTGTGAAATGGATTTGTACAAAAATGTGAAAATATTTAGAAGAATGGATTAAAAAATGAATATGAAATTAGAAATGAATAGTGGGTTTTGGAAAAGTGGATATTTGTGGATTTAGAATGATTAAAAATGGATGGACATGGATATTTAAATATGAATTGAACATGAAAAAAAAAAAGATTCTTATGGATTTGTGGATAGAAATTGGGCATGATTTAGAATGAATAAAAAGAGAGACGATTTAATGATGGATAACTGGATATTTAATTTCTAAAATAAATAAATAATTATAATATATGAATAATTTAATGGTGTTTGGAAATGGAAAGTGGATAACAATATGGATTTAGAAAAAAAATGGATAAATGGGTACAAAGGAATGAATCTAGAAAATGGATAAGAAGAAAAGGCTGACTGAAATGGGTACTTGACAAAATGGACAAACATTGTTACTGGAATGAATATTCGTTTACACACTTGAACATCACCTAAACTTCGACAATTGCACTTGACCGCCACCAATCTTGGATTGTATCACAACTTTGAATTCATCTTGAAATGATCTTGACTGAACGACGAATCTAATGAATCCTCTAGATCAATGATGAGGGTCTGAAACACACAATCAATACTTGCATGCAACTCCACTGCTTTTACCTTTGATGGCTCTATAACCTGACCAAAACCATATCATATTCAATTGAAGCAATACTATACACACATACTTAACCTGCTAGCCTCATGTGAAACTCAACTTGAACGAAATTTGTCGATCATAAACACCAAAAGCGAGAAATCCTAATCTTCGCCTCGAGTGTATACTGACACAATGACTTGATGAGAACCAAAACCATGATTCAAAGTCTTTCCAGCCAAATCACTGATGAAACCCTAAACAAACAACAACCTTGTGGCAATTCAAAGAAACTGATGTCATGCCTTGATAAGCCTCTGATAGGAACTGATCATGACAATTGCAAACCCAACACCTCTGCCTCGAACTTGAGTACCATAGCCGAAAGAAACAACCTTTGAACAATGAAACTCCAACTCAAAAGAAAATCTCCTATCCAACCCTAATTTAACCACCTTTGAAGCTTATGAAGTCAATCTCTAATTCATAAAAGAAACAAAGCAAACAAAGATTCTAGAAACTTGGTTAGTTATGTAACATGATTAACTTAGGATGCTATGCAAAAGATCAAAGAATCTGAGGGTAAAATTTAGGGTATGACACTAAGCTTTTCTTTTTCTCAGTTTTCTCATTCAAGACCATTTCAAAAGTTTGTAGAGAGCCCATGAGTTCATCTACCTTCAGTGAATTTATATCTTGGGTTTCTTCGATGGTTGTCACCTTCATGTCAAACTTCTTAGGAAGAGATCTCTGGATTTTCTGAACCAGCTTAGCTTCTGGAATCTTTTCTCCAAGATCACTTGAAGTGTTGGCAATGTCAAAAATGTTCATATGAAAGTCTTGAATACTTTCATCGTCCTTCATCCTCAAGTTCTCAAACTTGGTGGTGAGAAGTTGAAGTCTTGAATACTTTACCCTAGAGGTTCCTTCACGTGTAGTCTTACAAATCTCCCAAGCATCCTTGGCAACAGTACAATTTTTGATCAACCTGAAGATGTTCTTGTCAACACCATTGAATAAGGAATTTAAGGCTTTGGAGTTACCTTGAGCAAGCTTGTCATCTTCATCATCCCAATCTTCCTCGGGTTTTAACTCATCAGTGATCTTCCCATCCTTATCTTTAGCCTTTGGTGGGTCTCACCCTTTGACCATAGACTTCCACGTTTTACCATTCATAGACTTAATGAATGCCACCATGCGCACTTTCCAATATTCATAATTGGAACATCAAGAATGGGTGGTCTATTAATATTCCTCCTTCTTTATCCATTAAACTAGAAAGTATCGTCCCGGAATCTCACCCAGATGCAGAGCAGAATGCTTGCTCTGATACCAATTGAAATTATGGTATAGCAGATCACGAAGATATCCTGAGAGATGTCGAGACACTTGATCTCTACTTCAAACACAATGACAATAAGGAGCAGAAAACAAATTGCAAAAAGTAAACAACACACAAAATTGTTAACACAATTCGGTGATCAACAACACCTACGTCTGAGGCTACCAAGGCAGGAATGAAATCAACTAGATAGTATTAATTCTAAGCTAAACTCCACCATTTACAACTTATCACTCAATCGCTATCCGTGCTTAATTTCTACCTAAGACTCTTCCTAGGTAAGAGACCCTTCTCAATTCCCTTTCAATCACAACAGTGATTGAAATTACAACTCAATGAAAATTGTCCAACTCTGGTATTAAAACAATACAAAAGTGGCTTACAAAGTACAAACCCTAGTACATACTAAGCAGCAACACAAAATTCCACACCTATCTTAGGTTAAATCCATCCTATTTATAACCATAAATAAGACTGAATTTGATCTTCAAAAATGTAGCAATTCTAATCCACAAAATCTGCAAGTTTCCTAAAGTGTCGCCACACTTAGAAACAACATCTTCAAATTATAACCAGAATCTCTGATTCCTCAATCTTGGATGCCACCTAGGGAAAAATAATAATCTTCTACAATTGGAATCTGTATTAACATATTCAAACCAGATTTAAAAACGGTAACAGACACAGATGTTAGAACACAGATTGGTTCTTAATATATCTCAATGTTTTGATGATAACATTAATGAAATTTTGTATAAGAAAATATATACTCTAATTTTGTTCAAGTGTTTTTGTTTCAGATATCAAATAAATATTCATCTGAAGACAAAAAGAATTCCTCTGAACATGATTTAGCGCAAGACTCTAAGCGTAGAAGTGCAGATGCAGAAGACTCTGAAGCGCTAGCTGAAGAAGACTCTGAAGCGCTAGCTGTAAAAGACTCTAAAGCGCAACACAGAAGACTCTGAGCAAAGGTGCAGAAGACCTTGAAGTGCTACCTATAGAAGACTCTGAGCATAGAGTATAAAGATTCAGTATTCAGAAGACTATGAGAACTCAACGCTGCAAGTACAAAGGCTCTGAGAATCAAGTTGACTCTGATCATTCACGCTAAGCACTTTGCTGCAATACTCTGGATAGAGTGACTCTGATAAAGAAGAACAAGGAACAACATCAGAGGATCTGATGCAAGATTATTTTTCATATATGTTCATTTGAAAAGGAAGTGTTCAAGAAAGATACGTTGCTAACCACTACCAATGGTATTATTTCTCATTCGTGTATGGCACAGGAATTCATGCAAAAAGGGAATGTCAAATCAAGACGAAAAGTATTTGTCCTTTCTGTCTACATCCTACAATACTTTCTTCTACACACTATTGAGAAAGTGGAGTATATAAGGAAGTCTCCATTAACACTTCAAGGTTAAGAAACTTCATAAGATTTTGAAAGGAATTCCAAAGACAAACCAAGAAACATTTGAAAAATAACTTTCTACATCAAACACACAAGTTTTATTTGTTCTTCATTTTGTATAAAAATCACAGTTGTGATAATAGCTTTTTAGAAGCAACTTAAACACATTGTATTTTATCTTTGTAAAAGTTCCTTGAGAGACCAAGTTGTGGTCAGGATTCTTGAGAAGACTAAGACAGATGTCTTAGTGATATCACTGTAATCAGGTTTTGATTTAGTGGATTAAGTCCTCGTTTGAGAGAGGCGAAATCACCTTGGTCGGGTGGACTGGATTAGTTTGAGTTCAAACAAACCAGGATAAAAATAACTTGTTATTTTCTATTGTCATAATTGTTTGAAAACCCATTATTCAACCCCCCCTTCTAAGTGTTTTCGTACCTTCAGTTGGTATCAGAGCTCCGACTCTAAAGTGCTATCACTTAACAGTGACAGGAACTTTCTTTTGATCCTGTTAAGGTTAACTCAGATGAAGTTTGCAGAAGAAGAGTCCAAGTGGAAGACTTTCCACTATTTACTGCAGAGGATCCCAAGGAAGTTATGCTCTTCTATATTGAATCATGTCTAGCAGATGGCACTCTCATACCAGCAGATTTGATAAAAAGAGCATCTGAACCTGCTCCAGAAATAATTGAGAAGAAGAGAAGGAAAAGGAGAAAGGTTTCAGAAGAAGGTGCTACACGCCCCAAAAGAAAAGCCTATGAAGAAGTCTCTTCTGTGAAGGCTAAGCGTTCCAAACTTTTAGGTAACACTTCTGATGTTCCTGTTTTAGAAACTATAACAGAAAATCCTACATCTGAACCTCCTCCTCCCTATGACCATATGCCTACTCCCTCTCCTCCTCACACCACTTATGAACACTTTTCATCTAAAAATGTTCCTGACTCTGTTCCCTCTCTTCAACCACAACCATCTGAACCACAAACATTTGAACCCCAAACATCTGAACCACAAACATCTGAACCTCAACCCTCTGAACCATAACCAGATGAACCAAACCCCTCTGAACCAAACCATTCAGATCCTAACCCCTCTGACCCTGATCATGACATCCTTGATATCCAACCTCTCATGACCGTACACCCTATCTCATATGGATCATCTGACTCGTCAGATTCTTCTGATTCATCTGACTCTGACCTATCAGATGTTACCTCACCAACACATAACTTCCCAAACCATCCTGATGATATTCCTATTCCCATTCCCATTCCTACTCAAATTCTCTCTCCTACTCCAATTCCCATTCCTACCTCCATTACCATTCTTACTCCCCTACCTTCTCTTTCCTCAGACCAACCATCATCTTCTGATAAACCATCACCTTCTGTTGACCCTAAGGAAACCTTCTTAGAGGCTCTCCTTAAACCCATACCTAGACCAGATGTTGGGACTCTGTTATATGGTTTCGAGATAGAAATGTAGATGTGGATGTCTATTATTAGGGAAAGGTGCCTGAATAGAGTAAATCCTCATGATTCTGAAGTATTTTGGACTACTTTCAGAAGAAGGTTCAACTTTGTGACTGAGAAACTTCAAGTTGCTTGCTCTGCAGATGCTCAAGAGAATTTTCCTGAAGCTGTCAAATTTGCTCTTCTGGGTGTATGCAGAACTCCTACTCAGTTTCTGGAAAACACACCTGCAAAGGCTGTGTGTTCAGCATCTGAAGAAACTGTTGCACTTCAGATTAGTGTAATTCCTCATTCTGAAGAAATTTTCACAGAGGTTGCTATCTCTGAAGAGACTCCTGCATCTGATGAGCCTTCTAATATGGATTTAGAGACAACATCTACTTCAGTGGTCATTCCAGAATCAACAGTTTTGAAGTCAGCTTCTGAAGATGTAAAAGTTTCTGAAGACGTGAAGGAAAAGCTTGCTCAACAAGAAGCTGCAACAAGTGAAATAAAAACCTGAATGGTTAAGCAAGAGAAGACAACAGAAGAGATCAAGACTTGGATGGCTAAGCAAGATGAATCTACTTCTGAGATAAAGACTTGGATGGCAAAGTAGGAAGCACAAACTTCTGAGATAACTGAGCTTCTGAAGATTGTAGCCTCTCGACCAACTTAATTTTCTTGTCTGTGCACATCTATGTTTTTTGCTTGTTTGTTGTTATCTTCTGAGTTCTTTAATTAAATACATCTGATTGTTTCTCTTCTGCTTATCTGTTAATTGTTTTCTTGCTCTGATATTTTTTGTCTTAAATGATTTTTTTCGAAATCACTTTATGATATGACAAAAAGGGGGAGAAAATGGAAATTTTGATTATTCATATAAGCAGATACAAAATGGTAACTCATACATGATAAAATATAACTAATGTTGAATTAAGTGTTTCAGAGCTAAAAACTTCTCATCTGATAATATCCTTAGAATTGACTCTGAACAAAGTCTGAGAAAGTCTACAAAGCTAACTCTGACTCTGGAAAGAATACTAATGCTGAAAGAGAAGTATTTTTTCTAGCCGTATTCATTTCAGGGGGAGATTCATAATCTCAGGGGGAGATATATATTTTTTTCTTGTTTTGAACAAAATTTCGTATAGTTTTTGTCATCATCAAAAAGGGGGAGATTGTTAGAACACAAATTGGTTCTTAATATATCTCAATATTTTGATGATAACATTAATGAAATTTTGTATAAGAAAATATATACTCTAATTTTGTTCAAGTGTTTTTGTTTCAGATATCAAATAAATATTCATCTGAAGACAAAAAGAATTCCTCTGAACATGATTTAACGCAAGACTCTGAGCGTAGAAGTGCAGCTGCTGAAGACTCTGAAGCGCCAGATGCAGAAGACTCTGAAGCGCTAGCTGCAGAAGACTCTGAAGCGCAACACATAAGACTCTGAGCAAAGCTGCAGAAGACTCTGAGAACTCAACGCTGCAAGTACAGAGGCTCTGAGAATCAAGTCGACTCTGATCATTCATGCTAAGCACTTTGCTGCAATACTCTGGATATAGTGACTCTGATAAAGAAGAACAAGGAACAACATCATAGGATCTGATGCAAGATTAATTTTCATATATGTTCATTTTAAAAGGAAGTGTTCAAGAAAGATGCGTTGCTAACCACTACCAACGGTACTATTTCTTATTCGTGTATGGCACATGAATTCATGCAAAAAGGGAATGTCAAATCAAGATGAAAAGTATTTATCCTTTCTGTCTACATCCTGTAGTACTTTCTTCTACACACTATTGAGAAAGTGGAGTATATAAGGAAGTCTCCATCAACACTTCAAGGTTAAGAAACTTCACAAGATTTTGAAAGGAATTCCAAAGACAATCCAAGAAACATTTGAAAAATAACTTTCTACATCAAACGCACAAGTTTTATTTGTTCTTCATTTTGTATAAAAATCATAGTTGTGATAATAGCTTTTTAGAAGCAACTTAAACACATTGTATTTTATCTTTGTAAAAGTTCCTTGAGAGACCAAGTTGTGGTCAGTATTCTTGAGAAGACTAAGACTGTTGTCTTAGTGATATCAATGTAATCAGGTTTTGATTTAGTGGATTAAGTCCTCGTCTGAGAGAGGCGAAATCACCTTGGCCGGGTGGACTGGAGTAGTTTGAGTTCAAACGAACCAGGATAAAAATGACTTGTTATTTTCTATTGTCATAATTGTTTGAAAACCCCTTATTCAACCCCCCCTTCTAAGTGTTTTCTTACTGTCGCTACTGCGAAAATCGGCGCCGGCTGAACAGAAGAGTCGCCACCGTGCGTTATTTATCCCACGGGAGGGAAAGGAAACGCTCAGAGTAAATCTCGCACAACACGGGAAAGGAATGGTCATCGCAACCAAAACCTGGATTCGGGAGTCGGTTACGCAAGGGGAAGGTATTAGCACCCCTCACGTCCGTCGTACTCGACGGGATCCACGCTTGTTTTCGGTCGAAAAGATTGTTATTCTATCTACTCTACAGGTCAGGGGTTAAAAGAAAATAAAATGACTCGGCAAAGTATCGCACTTTATGCCTACGTATTCCCGTCTAGAACGAGAAATCAGAGTCAATGTAGTTCGCCTACCTACGGGAAAGGAGGGGAAGGTTGCTCGCTAGGATATCGCATCCTATGCCTACGTACTTTCATACAACATGAAAGATCAGAGCAAACGTAGTTCGGGCCACGCGCGACACAAGTCTGTCTTGATTGTTTTTATCTCCTTCTAAAAAAGGGTTTTTCTGATTACTGGTCCAAGCGGACAAAAATTAACGTTTTGATGAGTTCACATTCTTTTACGGAAGAAGTGTCTTTTATTGTGTTTGAAATTTTATTGTGTTTTTCTATTTGTTTTGAGAAAGAAGAGACAGAACTCTAACCTATGGTTGCAAAGGGAATCAAACTAACCTAATGTTATCATGCATGGGTTAAGACCTAATGTCTATCATGCTCCTCTCCTGCGCAGAGAGAAACAACGATCCTTAGGGAATAGACGGAAACAGAAACAATAGCAGATATATACAGTAAAGCAGTAAAATGCATGAATGCAGCAATACAAGCGAGGCAAGGGAGTCCCACTCAACCTCGAACCTAGAAAACAATAGGCGAAAGTGAACAGAATTCACTTCCAACCCAACAGGTTAAACAGCAAACAATACAGTCAGGGAAAACCAATCAATACATCAGAAATGAAATACAGCAGAAATAAACAGCCACAACAGCTCTGCATCAACACCTATCTTCAAGTCATCTCCAAACAGCTACAAGCTTCAGCAAGCATCAATCTCCATCTCCACAGCCTTCAAGCAAGGTCTTGGATTAATCTTCAGTCTACAATGGCTTTTCTTCAAGTCTCAAACTCCAGGATGAATATCAGTCAACAAGATGAAGTGAATGAATGTTAGACAGTCAATTACCTACCAAGGGTGGATCATCAACTATTAACATTATACAGACAATTTTCTCTCAAAAGTTCTATCTTTCAAATACATTCACTGATCCTTCCAAAGGAAGGAGGTGGGTATTTGAGAGATACTTTTAATCATAGAGAAAGGATGGATGCAGACAAGGCATTTCATGTTTGAGAAACAAGCTTTCTAATCTAGAGCTCTGCCTAGCTCCTAAACCCTAGTCTCCTCAACAGCTGCTAGCAGGAATCTCCTCTTCAACTCTGGAAGTTGGTCTTCAAGCTCTGGATCTCCAATGGCTTCATCGTCACAAGTCTTCAGCTCTCCCAATCCCCAAGCAATCCCAATACCCACACAAACAAGCAATAATCCCCAGAGAGGGCACACCACACCAGTCAAACAAATATAGTAGTATACTAATAGCAGTAGGGGAATCCTGATATTTTCTAAGGGATCTAATAACTACCCATAATCCCTATAGTCCCATACCCCAAACTTTCAATCTCTAAATCCTAAGGGAAGAGAACTACTTCACCAATGTTGTCACCTAAACCCTAGTTTTGTTCATGTTATTCACACCTAAACTAAACACCTAAAATTAAGTCATAAAAATGTGAACTAAATTTTATATACAAGCTAATATTATCTACTAATCAACCTAAAAAGAATGGATTAAAAATAGCAAAGCATTTATTCAAACCAAAATTAGCAAAATCATGTACTAAACAAAATATTATTTACACCTAATTAAAAGAAAAATATGCCAAAAATATAAAAATAAAATGAACTATTAATTTTTTTGTATGATAATTTTCTTGACAAAATTGTGAAAATAATGCAAAAAGAACCAATGAAAAACATGTATTTTACAATTTGTTATGATTTTTTAAAGATTTAATATTTTTGAGAGAAAATAAAATGAATTAATATGAATGGAGGGTGCAGCAAGTAAAGGATTCAGTTAAAACAAGGAAACGGGCCAGGCAGTGGGGGTGTTAATATCAAATGGCGCTAGGCCCAACACGTTCAGAAAACCAACAAAAATTAAAAACGAAAAACGGTGCAACTAGCAATATTTCCAGTTCATTTGGAAGTGGGCCTGGTTTGAGGGGTGTGTATAGCAAGCACATGTTGAGCCCAGTCAGATAGAATAAATGAAACGGTGCGTTTCATTGCTTGAATTTCCCTCTGTTTTCGTTCTTCAATCGTGGCCCTTGATTTCAATTCCCAGTCAAAGTCAAAATGGGGATCGTGTGGCTCCCAGCTCATCTTCAACCTCAGAAACCCTAGGGTTTCTGAAACTTCCTCTCCATGCGAGCAACTTCCACCCCTCTGTTCTCCCTCATCTCTCCATGGATGCCTTCGATTCAAAGAGCAAAGTTGCTCTAAAAACTTGCCTCTACACAGCCATGCCAATAATTCCTCCTAAAACTCAAGCAACCATGGAACCCGATACACATAACAGTTGGAATCCACCATTAATACCTGGTATCAAATCTTCCAAACCTTGCTCAATTCTATCCGAACCTTGTCTATCCCTTATGCTGATCATAACAAGCTATTAACCTAAGGTTCTTGTGCTCTAATCCGAGAGTTATTCATTCAAACAGTTCTTGCACTCCATGATCAAACTCCATGAAAACTCTCCAAACTCACCAGACTCAGTCATCTATCCTATCTTAACAATTCTATGCTATCAAAACCTAATAATTCTCACCTAAACATGCAATTCGAAGGATGAACATACCTGGTGCAAAGTGAAGAAAACAACTATGTAGTGTGCTGATCCAAGGCTTGTAATGATTGGAAAATGATCCAAGAACTTGATGATGAGTTCTGTATGCAACCAATGATGCTCCAAGGCTTTGAATCTCCCAATTCCAAAATTCTTGCTTCTTGGATGATCAACTTGCACAGCTCGAATCCTCCTTCAATTTCACCAATCTTGATGTGAATTATGATCCTTGGATGATGATGATGAAGATCCAATCAGAAAATGTGAGAATTGATGGAGATTTGGGAGAGTTTGAGTTGACTTTGCAAATTGGAAAAAGTGTGTGAAACTTGGTGTTATGAACAATATGAAGCACCAACCATGGCATGGAGTTACTCAAGGCAATATATAGATGACATTAGAACCTCCTAGAACTTTGGAGAAGCTTCCCATGCACTATTTCCTTACATCTTGGATTATGTAACTTCCATTATAAGTAACCATGAATAACTTTCAAAACTTGAACCAAACTCAAAATTACACTTTAGCCAATGTTCTCAAAATGATTTTTCCATTCAAAATGACCTATAATTTCACCTCATTTGGCCAAAATATGAAAAATCTCATTTTTAAGTCCTTTTTTATTCATTAAATCCACCAATTTTGAAAACTTGTGCTATGAACCTTTCAAATCTCTCATGGTCACCTTTCTAGACTCAAAATGTCATTTGGAACAAATTTTATGTTGTGAAGTTTTCCATTTGAAGCTTCCTTGTATGAGTTTTGGGCATAGGCTTGAAATGACCTGTAATTCTCAGATGACCAAAATACCCTTTGCTTGCCAAGACCATAATTAGAGTTCCATAAATCATATGAAGGCATACTATACCATTCTAGAAAGCTAAGACAATGAGGAACAACTCTTATGTTGACCAGAAATTCATTTGGAATCTCCTTGAGGGGTAAACATTGCTTGGAAGTCAAGTCACTTTCACAGACAAAATTTCAGATACCTCAGATGACCTGTAACTTGCAAGGACCATAACTTGAGTTCTATAAATCTCCTTAGTGTCTTCCACCACTCAAATTAAAGGTCTTGATATCCTCTACAAGTTTCATGTTGGCCAAGGATCCATTTGAAGCTTGCATTTTGACTTATCTTGCTTGGAAATTTGACCTAAACTAGGGGATTTTACACAGAAACCCTAATTTAGAAACTCCTCTTCTCCTTGATTTCTCTTGATTTCTTCTTGGCACATCACCATATCCTTATTCTTCATGTCAAATGATGAACCCCACATCTCTCCAATAGACCTTAATGCCCTTCAATCAATCAATTGACCTAGGGTTGACCTAGAGTTGACCCTAGATGGAACTCTAGTTGACTGTCTTCAACTGCAACTCTTGTGATCATATCAATGACTTGCCTCCTTCTCCAAATGACTTTATAAGTCTCCCATGATGTCTAGATACTCTCCATGCTCAATCCACAACTCACAATTTCTTTGATGATCCCCAGATACCCTCAGATAGGAGATAGATGCACTGCTTGATCCATTGACCTCTTTGCTTTCAAATTCTTTCTGATGACTTGAGTATGCTTGAATTTGAATAGTAACCTCTTGATAGTCTCATAGAGATGATAATAGTGCTTGGTCCCTGTTAGATGACTTGCTATGCTTATGCTATGCAGATGGTTAGGCTATGTACGTGACTCTATATGCAAATGCTAATGATATTGAAACATAAACCAAGTGAATAAGGTTGGGCAAATTTTAGGGTGCAACAGCTGCCCCTATTCAAGCGACTTGGACCCGATTGGGTGAAGAGCCCGGAGCCTTCATACATTCGCGGTACGAGACGGTTGAATACTAAGAACCCAGAAATTTGCCAACCGCAGAAATGAACTACACCACTGCTTGGGGATTATTTCGTCAGCCCGAAGAGCTTCTATCATTGCAAGAATAAAACTTTGCTTGTCCACGTTAGGACGCCTGTGTCGTCAACACAAAGAAATCTCAACCAAACTTGTCCACGTTAGGAAAAATCTCGACAGCTTCACTGGGGATGGCTCGTCTGCCTCTCATCAGAAATAAATCGTCCACGTTAGGACTAAACTCTTCCACGTTATGAATAACACCGTTCTTCCACGTAAGGAATACAACTTCTTCTCTACATCTGTCCACGTAAGAACTCCAATCTTTCCATGTAAGGAATACAATCTTTCCACGTAAGGAATGCCATCTTTCCACGTAAGGAACACAATCTCTTTTCCACGTGAGGAATCATTTTTCTTCCACGTAAGGAATACATCGTTCTTCCACGTAAGGAAACCAACTTCTTTTCTAAGTATGTCCACGTCAGGACTACATCGTCCACGTTAGGACCCACTTTTCCACGTTAGGAATGAATCTGATATGTCCACGTAAGGACTCAATCTTTCCACGTAAGGAATGAATCTTCTTTGTATCTGTCCACGTTAGGACTGAACTCTTCCACGTTAGGAATACATTTTCTTTTGATTTGTCCACGTAAGGACTCAACTTTCACCTTGCTTTGTCCATGTAAGGACTCCAATCTTTCCACGTAAGGAAACAATCTTCTTTCCACGTAAGGAATCCGACTCTTTCCACGTAAGGAAACCAATTTTCTTCCACGTGAGGAATAAAATTCTTGATCTGTCCACGTAAGGACTCCAAGCTTTCCACGTAAGGAATAACCTTGCTTTTCCACGTAAGGAACTAAAATTTCTCTTTCCACGTAAGGAATAAATCTGTCCACGTCAGGACTCACGTTTCGTCTTGATTTGTCCACGTCAGGACTCTCTTCTTGATTTGCTGAGGAAATAAAATTTTGTCCACGTCAGGACTCATGCACCTTCGACCCACTGGGGAAGTGAGACTTGTCCACGTCAGGACTCACATCTCAACCTGCTGAAGTAATAGAACCTGTCCACGTCAGGACTCGCGCGTCTTCGACTTGCTGGGGAAATAAGACTTGTCCACGTCAGGACTCACACTTTGCCAACAACACGAAGAAGGATAAATTTGTCCATGTCAGGACTCTCGCATCTTGTCATCACAAAGAACTACAAACTTGTCCTCGTCAGGACGCACATTTCACCATTACGAATAAAGCTATCTGCTGGAAATAAATGGTCCACATCAGGACACCAACACGAAGAGTAACTAACTTTGTCCACGTCAGGACTCCACCTTCGATCAATACCAAGAAATCAAATCTATCCACGTTAGGACTAACACATACCGTCAAACTAGAAGAAATGTCCACGTTAGGACTCCACATTCCAACAACTCTGAAAAAACGAACCCGTCCACGTTAGGACTAGCACCTCTTATCAACCATGAGGAAATAAATCTGTCCACGTTAGGACTCCCACTTTTCTAGCACGAAGAACTTGTCAATAACATTGTCCACGTTAGGACTCATTCCTCCATTGGTCTCAAACCCCACGAGCTTCTTAGCAATGACGTTACAGCAACTTTGAGGTGGACTCTACTGGGGATATTTGGAAACCAAACTATCAGACGCCTGCTCTGATAACCGGCGGCAGCCTCTGAAATTCTGGTTCGGGAAACCCTTTAATGACAAATAACTCTGCTTGAGAAATGAGGAGAAATTTGCCTACTCACTCTGGCGGGGAAAACACGAGAAATTCACAAATAACTCTGCTCGGAGACAAAGAGAACTTCATCATGATAATTCTGTGGGGTATAATGCCGAAGCTGACACTTCATGGGATGTCTCACGCCGAGACCTCAGATGTTTATTGATTTATTGGAGCAAGAACTCCTCCCACCTGCAAGAGAAACAATACTTGAAACCAACGGTTAGCCAACCTAGTTTATGTTTCAAAAATGCGTATGTTTGACGACGATGCAATGCCCCATTCGACATGGGAATGCTACGCTTTTATTTGGTGGATGCAAATATGACACTATATGCCAATGCAAATGCAGACTCGAACTGCTGAGATACAAGAACTTGCTTCAGCAAAATAAATGCTGAAGATAATGCCGACTCCGCTGGGAATAGCCAGGTGCTACAGGATTATTCCAGCAAAATAAATGCTGGGAGAGTGAAGTCGACTCAGTTGGGAAATTAGGAACTTAAACCAAGCACCTCATTGAAGTAACACCCTGCTGGGGAATATAGCTCTGCTGGAGAATAGCAGACGCGCCTGGTGTGATCGAACTTCTGTTGGAGAGTGAACTGATATCACACGGTATTTCGGCAAAATAAATGCCAGGACCCACAACCAACTATGTCGGGGAGAGTCTTAATCTTCGATTTCCACTGGGAGGAATGAAAATACTTGCCGAGAAGAGGATTCCGC